>JACJUY010001569.1:55721-139461 GCA_014220935.1 Platorchestia sp. MABIK
CTGAGCACCAACAGCATGGCAACTTTAGAACGACATCCACCCCTCTTGTTCGGTCAAACACCGTCCATCCAAACCCATCTCAAGGGAGTCAAGTATATCCGGGGCAACGCTCACAAACTCAAAGCGGCTATAACGCAAACGACCAGTTCTCTTTGCAAAAAGCAAAGTCTTTACCCGGTCATTACGCTCGCCAAAATCAACACCTGTCTCCGCAAACATCATTCAGAGAAGCTTTTGCTAATAGCAGGAGCCCTACCCCCACTCGCAAGAATGAATCAAGTGTTCCTAACAGTTCCTACTTGTCTAAAAGCGGAATGCATTCTCAGAATGGTTTTAATCCAGCATCATTTTACATGAACCAGAGCACGCCGAGAAGAGAAGATTCTCAACAAAATCCTCTTCCACAAAATCGTCAAAATGTTTCGTCGCGTAGACTTCCTCTTGAGCAACCCTTCAATCCGAACTCTAGTCCTGTGGCCCACTCGACTCCTCAGCATAAACAGCCAAGGCCTCAGCAACCTTTACCTTCTCCAGCCTCGCACGCTCAAAATCAGCAGAAACATGTCCGTCATTCGACCCCTGACCAATATCAGTCTAAAGAGCAGAGCGATCCTGCCAACGACAAGAAAAGCAAACGATCCCTCTTAGGTATTTTCAAGAAACGGAGGAAGAACGACTCAAAAGATTCATTTAGCAGTGACGACGATCAGAAACCGAAGCCCAAAGTGAAGCAGGCGCAACAAAACATTGCGACTCCAGTACCTGCTGCAGACGCACGAACTAATTGCGGATTCACTGTTTCTCGAGACGTCAGGGCAGTTGTCCGGATAGCACCTGAAAAAGTTTTGGCGAGCAATAACTGTGCTTCTGTTGGACAGCCTTTAGGTATTCCCGTGATGATTCCTGCTTCCGGTGGACTCCATAAACGGGCGGTATCAGCTTCTCATGATTCTGTGATGCCGGTTCAAACGAGTACGTCATCCACTATTATGTCCGATCGCTCGTACACGTTGAGTAAGAGATCAAGTAGCATTGACAACGTAGCTAGAAAAGAGAGACGTCAAGCCCTTAAAGTGAGAGCGGAGAATCTTCGTTCAAAACATAGAGACTCCAGTTCCGAAGAGGACGAAAAATCCCTTTCTTCGCAATCCATGTACGGTAGCGGTCATAGTCTTAACAGAACCGGTTCCCTAACTAAACGCTCAAAAGCTGCAAGGACTGAGAGATATTTGCGTCGAAAGTCTCATGAATTGGAAACTTTGCGCCAAGAAACAGAAAAGGACAAGAAAAATAAAGCTGCAGTTCAAGCACGAATTTTAGAGATTCAAAGACTTCAACAACTCGAGGCTGAAAGGAACAGAAAAGCTATGGTAAATGAGGAAGACGAACTTCCTAAGTCATCTAAACCTCGGTGGTCTGCGAATTTAGTGTACCAAGAATCAAATGAATTTGACTCAGTAGTCCTGCAAACTCCTCCTGCGACGCCTGATTCACATCGTCGGTCAGCGGTCGACAGCGGCAGACCCGATCCAATTCGACACAACCTCACCCAAATGAGGCAGGCTAATTCAGCTAAAGCGAGAAATAGCAGCTACTCACCCAGTGCAAATAACGGCCTTGGTGTGACCGTTGGTGAATATAGCAGTAACATGTCTCTCAACAGAAGGCTACCTAGTGATGGGCTCAGCATGGGAGACTTGAGAAGCCACCGAAGCGTTTCTTATGACTGCAACATCAACAAGCCCTACACACCTCCATCCAGCGACCATGGGAAATCAAGAGCTACGCCTCCCCCACCGCCGCCAAGAGATAGGAGTCGAATTGTTTCTCCGGCAGATCACCGTCCTTTTTCGTATTCATTTGAAAGCTTGAATCGCGAGTCGCCTGCAGGAAGTCAAAGTCAACTGAACAATAAATGCACTACAGCCAGTCAGGGGATAAGGGCCATCCTGTCTCAGACTAGACAATTTCCTGCACAACCATATGCTCCTAAGTTAGCATTCACAGAAACACAAATCTCTTCTCCCAAGTCTTCATCCCATTCAGTCTCGCTTCCACCCCTACCTTCTTCTGCGCATGCTCTATCGCCACAGGCTGCATCAACTAGGGACCAAGCATTTTCCTTCAATTCTCATCACAAAGTTGAAGCTCCATCACCCCAGTCTGAAGTTAATGAAAACGAACGCATTGATCATCTGAACGATGTTTGGAAACAAAAGAGTCAGCAAAGAGAAAGTTCTCGATCGTCCACTGCTGTGTACATGGTCAATGGGAACGTAGTGAGCGACTCGTCAAGATCGAGTACGCCAAAGGACGGTACTGGACCTCAAGCGTTGTACAATGACGTTATCATGAGTAAGAGTAGGGCTAAAGCCAGTTCAATTAAGGCAGAATCAACCAGTTCGCTCTCGAGTCGAAGTGACATACCTAGCCCTGTTACCAAACCAATTCCTGCTAAGCGCACTGAGTTTCTCAATAGGGAATCTAGGCGTCAAGACTCAGGGACGAATGCTGCTAAAAAAGATGAGACTTCTGGTGACACTCGCCCTAACGTGGCGTCTCTCGAGAGGGCAAAACGAGAAATGCAATTAATTCTACAAAAAGAACGAAGTTTGTTACAAACTAAAGCTGAGAAGCAGAAACAGTTTGAAGAAGCTTATCTCAGAGAAAAGCGAAAACTTGAGAAGAATAGATGCACTAATTTTGAAGAAGCCTTACATGAATTGGAAGAACTGTATCGAAGTTTGAAACTCGACGTTGAAGAAGGAGCAGATGATGAACAAGGTTCGGTTGATCCTGTTCCCAAAGAAAGAGGCCGTTCTCGAACACCAAGTGCAGGTGGTCAGAAAACGTCGCCAAGCACCAAAAAAGATGATATGCACTATCGTCGATGCCTGCAGAGCGCTAAAACTACGACTGACCCTAAAAAAACGTTACAAATAACTCCAAGTTATTTATTGATATCTCAAGCATATTTATCTGCCTCTGATCCTGAGTTGAACCAATCAACTATTGGAGTTCGTCCGAAAGATGAGCCAGACATCGTCCATGATGATGCTTCCCTGAGGAATATCAAGAGAGCTAATGCCGTGAAAGTGATAGACCCTCAACCACCGTTCGGCATCCCAATCGGGCCCACCACTCAAGCTTCTCCTAATAATTATCTTCATCTTCAGCACAAAAACCTGAGTAAATCCAAATCTTT
This sequence comes from Platorchestia sp. MABIK, assembly GCA_014220935.1. Lineage (NCBI taxonomy): Eukaryota > Metazoa > Arthropoda > Malacostraca > Amphipoda > Talitridae > Platorchestia > Platorchestia sp. MABIK. The sequence goes on from JACJUY010001569.1 coordinate 58,927, forward strand.
GCCTAGAACTGAGCCAGATCCTGCAGCAGATGATTTAGCTTTCAGAAATCTTCGACGAGATCAAAAGGAAAAGTCAGTGAATACGCTAGAACTTGATGAACTTCTTTCAGAGTCAAACGAGCAAACGAATAGTTCTAGACGTAGTTCACGTTCCCAATCAGCTGACCGAGTCAGGGGCTTCCAGCGAAATAAGAGTGACCAGTTCACGGCAATTCCTGGCACACTTAATCGTTTCCAGACTCCAAGGCAAGTGAAGCACTTGAACGAAGGCAAAAGAAACGGGAAGCTTGATGATGGACGAGTTGAAGATGATTCTAAAACTTCATATCTGCGTAGTAATCGTAATACTCCAAGTTGGCTTGATCGAGCGCATCTTAACGACTTAGAAATCAATGGTGATCTAAGTTCTACAAAAGCCATTTCTCAGCCAGATATTCGCAGCGCAATAATTAGAGAAGCTAGAGCTCCAACAGGTGGCCCGGATGAATTTTCATTTGAACAACTTGCCTTAACTTGCGACGTTCCTTTCTCTACTCCAAATCATGTGCCTCATGGCGCATCAACAGGAGATCTCACAGCTCCTAAGCTTGTCAAAATACAAGCTCTAAGCCAAGTATCAACCAAAGATGGTCTGATTGCCAAAAAATTATTCCGTCCTCCTGAAACTGCGTTCAATAATAAGCCTAAACCATTCTACCTCGCTGACTCAAAGCATGAAGATATGAAACCTGTTGCAGCGGCTACTCCTAACGTGACTACAATTTCTTCGCCTCCAGTGAATATTGCCCAACTTGAATCTCTGATCTCTACGATATCTACCGCAGAAGACGAAAACAAAAAATCCGTCACCTTTCCCAAACCAGGTACATCGTACAGTCGCGTGTATGCACCAACGCCCAAAATCCGCTCAACATCAGGGGAAGTGGCGAGTTCCGCTGTACTCTCTCCTACGGAAAATGGACCCTCTACATCAACTGAAAATGAAAAATCTCCTAACATCACCGCAGACCATGCTGATGTCTCGAAGGCAAGCAGTGATATAAATGATGACAACCAGGCTCCAATGAGTGCGTTCCAGAAGTATGAAGTCAAGAGTGCCAAACATAACATAATGAATGCCATCCGCTTGTCGATGGCCATGGGATCCGCCAGCAGTGAAGGTAATTGTATGCCACCTGTTACCGTTGATAAATCTCGTACTTCTGACGTCCTCCCTTCAGCTGCTCTTTCTTCAGAACTTTCTCAGAAAGTAGTTTTTTCACATACTTCATCACCGTGCTCTTTACCTGCTGCTGCTTCTTCTTCGCTGGATGCCAGCCCTGCATCTTTAACTTATTCATCAAAAGTAAATGCATCTTCCAAACAACCTCTTTCTTCTACAATCGTTTCCCGGATCTTCTCTTCAGAAAATGCCAACTATACTAGATCTATCTCTCTTACTGATAACGATACTCGGTTTGGTTTTCAAACTTCAGAAAACATGCTTGATGACGCTTGTACTAACAGTAACTGGAGGAGCTTGCCTAACGAGGGTTCGCATGCATCTCTAGAGTTTTGTAGCTTGGAAACACCTTCTGTGCCTGTCCAAGCGGCTACTTTCACTAACAAGGTCAATTCGATGGTGGTTAATTCTCAGTCTGTCTTGAAACGAGCTAGGAGAGCCCACTCATTACCTACCATTGCTCCAGATGTTACGTTAAGTTTTCAACGAAAGCTTGACAGCGAACGGTCTGAGTTATCAGGTGAGAAACGTGTTGGGGACGATTGTGCGAAATTAATTGATGACAGAGTAATTGATCAGTACTTATCAAGCAGAGAATTCTTGTTTTCTGATACCAGTATTTTTAACTCTGTAGGGCGTCCTGTCAGAGATGGCGATAATAATTCCAAAGTTTCCGTGCACAAAGTATCACCGAAACCGCCTTCACGATCTTCGTCGATTCCGCCTCAAGGCCTAGCGAGTAATCGTAACTCATGGACTTCTCAGGGTACTTCACAAGACAAATCAAAAGAAGACTCTAAAATTTCACGGGATCATTACTCGAATCTTAGGGCTGATAGCGAAGGTACCTCTCAAATTTTGACTGAAAAAGAAAACACTACTCTGAGTACTAGGAGAAAAACCTCCCGAGATTCGGATGACTTAGAACGAAAGCAGTCAGAAAACCGTAAAGACTCTCTCCAGCTTGAATCGATGTCTGGCCTGAAAGTTTATGAAAATCATGTGAATTCATCTAAAAAGAACAGTCAAGATACGTCTCAGTTGAATTCGTCGGATCACGTTGATTTCGTCGACTCCTGTGATGTTCAATACATCAAGAGTGACGATGAAACGGACGAAAGTCATTCGGAGTATGAAAGTTTAGAAAATCAAGACGATGAAAAAGAAGTAAACTCTCAAACCAGCAGTAAATCTGGTGATGTTTCTAACCTAGCTATCACTAATGCTTCAAAAATAGTCCTAGATGTTGCCGTTGAGTTGAGTAATCAAATTTGTAAAGGCCAATGGAATACAACTGAAAAAGTGGGCGAGGAGATGGATGTCATTCGCAAAACTTTGAACGAAACTGCAAGAAACGAAGTAAATCGCGTAGAACAAACAAGTAGCGCTTCCAGAGCAAACAGTGATAAGCTTGAAAGAGGAAATAAAAAGATAGCATTTAGAGATATCGACTGCAGTTTTTCTAAAAATTTACATCTTCCAACAAAATTAAACCAGGATGGAAAGTTCGTTGTCAACTCTAAAAGTTCCCTGCCCACGGAAAAGAGCGATGCTGACGTAGAAGATGTAGAAGCTTACATGAATGATGCTCTTGAAAACACTAAACGTAAAGAGATTTTATTGCAAAATAGCTCACCTGTAAAGAGTGAATTGCTGCACGAAAAAGAACAAGCGAGAAACAGTACTTCTGATGATCTGTCTGCAGAAATGCTGTGCGGAGTTGACGATAAAACCAAAACAAAATTAAAAGTAGAGACAGCAGAAAAAACAGCTGATAACTCGACTTCATGTAAGGAATTACGCTCTAAAAATCTTAACGTGAATGATTTAAATCCTGAGCCTTTCCACGTCACACATGAAGAATCTGACGGGATTGAGTTCGCAGATGCAGAGGAAAAAATAGCGGAAGAAAGAGACTCGGGAAAATCTACTGATACCGACGCTGATCAGACTTGTAAAGCAAGCATCACTCAGAAGCATGAAGGTAACGACCCGAAGCTTGAGAACAAAGGCGAAGACGTGGATTTGCTATCACCAGAAATAACACTACATGCGCATGCTGCGGAATCTGAAGTGAGCAGTAATGTCGACTCTGATCCGAATGAGCGTTATGCGACTAAGCCCTTGAATCCCCTCGACTCGAAGGTAGACGACGTAGCCTCAACGGAAGAAAATGAAAGTTCGGAGGCTGAGAAAGAAGCTTCTCCTGTTGATGCAGGTGAGGTTTGTTCTCAGTTAGAAGAGCTCGAAGATTTTGACTGGATGCAGTTTATTCTCGGTTGCTGTTACTTGCTCGCAATGCTCACGCTAGTGTCTGGCATGAGTGTTTTAGAGGCTTTTGCGTTATTGCTTGCCATTGCTTCTGTCGTTTTGGCTCTTTGCGGATGATTGCGATCCCTTCATGCGTACATTTTTCACCTCTCCAGCACTCGATCACATTAAAACATATGATGCATTTGCGACGACGAATTTAATGGGTCATGTATAGAAAATCATTGAATGTATTTTCTATCTGCACGGACGGTTAAAAATCATTTTCTGAGCACATGTAGTTTCTTCTACGAAATAAAGTGTTTCCTTTTGCATCACGTCATATTTTCTACTTTTCTAATTTGATGTTTTTCAACGGAATAACGTGTTTCCTTTTCCATCTCATCATATTTTCTACTTTCCTATTTTATGTTTTTCTACGGAATAACGTGTTTCCTTTTCCATCTCATCATATTTTCAACTCTGTTATTTGTTATTGTCTTTGGCTATTTATTCATGGAACAAGTACATGCTCCATTTTTCACACTCTCACAGACGTACTTCAAATGTGTTTGAATTTATTTGCTGCTTAAAAATAAACCCAAGTCCTAAATGCAGTCATCATCCATGCAGCTGTTTGTAAAATACAGGTAAAACATTGTGTGTTGTGGAGGCAGTTTTTTTAGACTTCTGATACACCAGCGAATGTTATAGTATAGTTTTATCTTCTGTATTTAATCTATCGAAATGGTCACTGATTTCGCACACGTTCCGATGAGAGTAAGGCAATACTGACTGCATTTGCGCTTCTTCAAGACTTCGTGCAGGAGTGTAGTGCAAGCACGTGCTCCATGTTTGTGATGAAAGATAAATCAAATGCTGGGCTTGCGCGTCCGTAGAAATGTTATGTATTTTAATGCTACTTTGTCGAATTTTTATCTAAAAATAGAGCATCCTAGTACTTCCGAAGTGTGCTCTTTGACGCGCTTTTGTTCTCGAAATTTGTTCTAAATCCCGGAGTTGTCCATTCACAGTGATGGTAGTTTTGTCATCGACAGTGCCAAAGTTTCTGCGGACATTTTTCACGTTAATTGCTGTTTTACTTGACTTTTCAACCAATTTATTTTTATACTTACTTCTCATAGTGTAAATATTTATATTCGTAGTTAACCACATTATAATTTAAGAGAAGATCACTTTCTCTGATGAGTATTTATATGGGCATTAAAGCGACACCTTAGACATCTACAAGAATAGTTTTCTACAAAGTATTCCATTACTTGGTAAGGAATGCGATTCGCGAATTTAGCCAATACGCTAGAATGAAAACGAGTATTTATCGTTACTTCTTCACTGAAAATTTCCTCGCGTTCTTTGCAGACATGATCAGCAGCTATTTTTGTGTGCATATCTTTGGGATGGTAAACATTTGAGAGGCGGCGAGCGTTTTTGCTTTTCGTTGAAAATTTTATCCCTATAGTTTCTACATTTAATGTAATTGCATGGCTTAATCGTAATTTCATGTTAGCGAGGCTTTGGCACCCTCTTCATCTATTTAGATTTATTTCTCCTTGTAGCTCGCTTCGAAGATTAGAAGTGCATGTTTGTAAATCAAAATCATTGCTAGACTTGGAATTGACGCCTTTCTTGCGTTCGTTCTTCGTTGATTTTTTAATTTAATTTATGCTTGAAATTTTGCATTCATAAGACATTTGATTTTATAATTTGCTGAGATCTTCGTAACCCTCTGATTTTAAAACATTTCTCTAACCAGTTATTGAATGCTGTAACCTCAATTTGTGTTTCCAAAATCCTGATGAAGCGGTTTTTTCTAAAATTTTCTTCTGATTTAACATTAATCTAATTTCCTGGAATATAGTATAAATGTTTACATGTTTATATTACACGGGTCTTTCAAACGTTTTATTTACTCTGTGCTGAAATTGTTGGGTTTTGAGTTAGCTATATACCTCCTTTGCGTGCTGTCACCTTTTCTCAGTCTTGTTGCTACTGTCCTACTATTTTTAGGTGTTCATTCGTTTTGTCTTTCTTGTCTTTCCCCTCCAGTCAACGACATAGCACAATCTGTTCAGGTGAAGAACAGGTGAACTGCTTGTTCAGACGGAGAACATGCGCAGGTCGGTTGAGCGGTGTCCAAGAAGAGAACAGTTATCCTGATGCTTGCTGCTGGAGAAACTCTATTCCGGACTGCCTTCCCTGAGCAAACTTTACTGGTTGACGCAATGCTGCATTAGCTGTGTTGTACTCCGTACATTCTCTACGTTAACTGTTTCATTTTCCGTGCAATCTCTGCAACAACTGTGTTACATTCGTTATGATTTCTACATTAACTGTGCTATCTTCCATGCAATTAATTATTGCGTAAAAATTCTGATCGTTCACATGTGTCATTCAATAACATCAACGATTGCCAACGATTTTCAAAAAGATAAAGTGCAATAAACCTAAGCAGAATATGCGAATCCTCTTCTATTCATGGAATTCATCAATTTATGTATATTTTCTTACAAAAAGGGCTTTCATGAGCAAATAGAAAGTTTTGCTTTTCTTTCTTGCAAATTCATGAGAAATTAGTATTGCATTACGAAATTTTTAATAACTGAAATTAAGAGAATAATAGGTTACCTTCATTTCACGAGGCTCGTACTTGAATTTCTCTTTGTGCTTGCAGAACTTCGGCAAAGTTTTTGAAATATTAGCTTCAAAACCTTGTGGGAAAGTTAGTATAAATATAAACAGGAAAAACGAATTGTTCTACATAATTTTCAAGTACCCGGGAATAGACGAAGATTTTGAAAATAACTCATTAAATTGTTTAAATGATTTTCTGGAAGTTAAAAATAAAGCACGGTATTTGCGGAACCCAGTTGAATATCTGAATTATCAACGCTAGCGTAGGAATGTGCCTTAACTGCTTAAATTTACAAATCCTGGGTCATGATGATCATATTCGATGAGCGTCTGTTCAGTCGGACGGATGCTTCGTGTGCTACAATACTTAATTAGATCATGCGCAGATCAAATTCAAATGTACTGAGCGATATTCACTGACAACACTGGTCATCCAATTTGCAAAAACATTTCTTCTAGTTAGTGTTATTTATGTTCATTTCTTCGTTATCAGCACGCATTAAGATCACACTGATCCAAGTAATATTAGAAAGATCTCCTGAGCCGCCTAGCAGTGAACCATGTGGCGAAATTCAAACGGAGTACTGGTTACGAAGAAGTGAATGTGCTTATTAGGTCTTCGCCCTTCGAAATGATCAATAGATAAGTGGGCAACAACGACATGATATTCATTTATAAACGGTCAGAATTCGTTCGATCAAGTTCAAATGACATTTTTCAAATTTTTTAGCGTCGCAATATTTCTGATGGTAGGGCAAAATTGGATAAAAATTCCATGTGATATAGAACTGCGAAGACAATTTTACCTGTATTTTTTACAAGAGTCTAGTAAGTACGAATATGGAGTACGATTTACTGTTATACTAATTAAACGTTGTATCTGGCATTAATTGGGACGGCAATTTGAAGCTCGCAACGAGTTCCTACTCGAGTGAAGACTGAAGTCCAATTATTCACGGAGTATCTGTCGTAAACTGAGAGAAGTTCACTGTTATGTAATCTTTAATAACTTCACTCCTGTAATTTCATCAGAATTATGTAGGTTTTTGGAACCGAACATGAACTGTAATTTTCAATAGTGTTGTCAAATAGTTCAGCTCAGATTTTATGGGTATTTCAGAAAGGTTTAGCGTGAACTTCGTATAAGTCATCAAAGTAGACCCAATTACTTTGTAATGATGTTATGTCTAAGTTATACTTTAGTGTAAAGTTCGTGAGGATGCACGCGTTACAGGACACCGCGAGTGTGAAGCCTTCCATGTCAATCACTGGTTTCCATTGCCCTGCCATGACGTCATGAAAGAACCTACTGAACCAGGTCTTCTGTCTTGAATAAGGTTAACAAATCGATGTTAATGCTTCATTCAGTTACCTCGAAAATATCAGCCCCCGATTCTGTGAAGTGTGTATCAAATAAATAGTTTATGAAACGTTAGCGCGTAAGTCAAAGTGTGCCATTTTGTACAGTAGACTTTTAGGCGACTGTAGGATACGAACGTCTTGTATAAGACTTCTTATTTACAGCCATACTGTGGAAACAGTGGACATTCGAGTGACTGTAAAGTAAGGACGTCTTGTTTGATAAGATTTCTTATTTACAGCCATACTGTGCAAACAGTAGACATTTAAATAACTGTTAAGGACGTCTGGTTTGAGAAAGCTTCCTATTTACAGCCATACTTTGCAAAATCATATTTATGGAAATTATATGCCTTCGCTCCAAATTTCAAGCTGAAAAATCTTCCGCAAATTTTTAATCTTCCTCACACACTTCAAATGCTTAGTGTAAAACATGTCTGTGTTCTAATATTAACTCATTTCTCTGAATGGGCAGGCTATGACATTCGTAAACCTTTCATAGGACCAAAAGTGCACTGTGTGATTTCTGTGTGTTTTTATCCTCTACCGATTGAACAACAATAATCTGTATCAATCCCTAATAAAAATGAATTGTATCTACCTTTCGTTTTATTCTACTCTCACTAACCTTGATTTTTGCATGGATGTACCGCAAGTGTTTGTTTTCGTTGAATTTCTTTATTAGATGTGAAATGAAAAATTATCATGAGTCAACGTAAAGCGAACCATTTAATTTTTACAGCCATCAATAACGCATGTTTCATTCAGTATAAGAGTTGCTCTTCACTGATTTTGAGCAGGGCATAGTAAAAGTGTGCCGAAAGTTTTCCTTATATATGATGAATTTGATATTTATTTTAGAATAAATGCTGAATTCTTTGTCTGTCGGTATCAACTCTCGGAAACACTCTTGCGATGACTGAGTGACACAGTTCGTTCTCCAGCGAAATTTTAGGGCGCGTAGGATTTCTCATGAGTGTCTCTGTCAACTCACTTTAAAAGTAGTATCACCTGTTGTGACCTATATTTTTGTAACAATTCCTGTAGAGAATACGCGGATACTTGAGGTGCATGACACCAGCATAGGAGTTCTGTTCGATCTCGATACGATTATTCTTTGCAAATTTTTTGATTCGTTACGACACGAACTCCGCAACTCGTCAATGATATCTCGAACATGTTATACCAAGCAGCTAGCAAGAATTTTTTGTAGATTAATTCAGATTTCTATGAAACGTGATCTGCTTGCAACGTTAAGCAGCCTTTAATCACAGGCGGATGTTCAAACATGTTTGGTACGCGAAGATCGTTGGAGGTGAGAGGCTAAATTAGAGGGACTAAGTCTTATCTTATTACATTTCAGCTAATTCCTTTTCAAATTCACTTTGTTTTGAATTATGTAATAGACTTTCCCAATAATAAATTGGTTTGAGGCAAAACTTCGATAAACTTCGAGTGATGGAACATTGTGAATCAGTTTTGCAAGCCTTGATCATTGTAAAAACTTGGTACTTGAAGACGCAGATAAACTTAAAATATGAGAGACTGAGTCAAGAATGGAGTTATGGGAACATGGAAACGATAGACAAGGTGTATCCCTACACAGATCCCCAGCGTATAGAAGCAGCATGTTAGGAAATGTGTTTGCGAAACGAGACAAAGGTTGAAGAAGAAAGTAGTAGGTGCGAACACAGTGAACAAAGTAGGCGCTGAAGCAGGACAGTAGCAGTTGTGAGCCGAAAAAAGATGGTCCGTTGCAAAAGGAAAACCAACTGTATTTCAACAAAAGGAGAGTCAACCATATCTTTAAGTTAGGGACTTAACACTTCCCTCTGGGAGCGCCATGTATGTATTGTCCATAAATAAGCACCTAAACCACACGAATCTGACACAAGCTCTGTATATCTAGTCATGGAGCTCGAAAAAAGCTTTTTATATTATTCTTTTTTCGATTTTCGAGAAAGACCGTCAATTACTGATTGTTAAGAAATTTCCTTCGTAAAATTTACATTAAGTACAGTATTATAAGATTTCATTTGCCATAAAACTCCCTCGATTAGATTAAAAGCTAGTTTCAGCCTCCCTAATCACAACAAACATGTAGAATGCCAAGATGATCGAATTGACGGCTTTGTTTAATCTCTACATCTTGAAGAGCATGTTACGAAAGAGAGTGCGAAAATGCATTAGTTTCTAAATCAGAAACACAAAAAACAGTATGGGACACACTCTAACTTCATCAACATTCTCACAAACGTGTAAAACCGTGCCGTGTCAACGTGTGCGTGAAACACGCAGCTAGACCGGGCGGACAGCAACCGTAGTGTCTTCGCTCCTTATACACGCGGTAAAACTTCTCAGTTAGCCTCTCCTTCTTACTCATCCTTTAACAGAGAACAGGGCGGGTAGTGTAGCCCTTTCTTGGTGAAATATTTTGCATGAGTCGCGGCTCAATTATACATTCAAACACGTCTTTTGCACATCCCCTGGATTGTTGCGCTTTTTGGTTTGCATTCTAAAGTAGCTCTTGATTGTAACATGGTGAAGGGGGAAATGAAACTTTCCTAGGGTTTGATGTAAAGAATTCCTAATTCAGTTCACGGTCCGATACCTAAATTGAAATTTAAGAAATTCACTCGTTTGATGACTATATACCATAGGTAAGTTTTATTCTGAAGTTTTAGTTCCGACAAGTCAAGTCGTACACAATTACAGTATACCACTAATTCGTTCCTTTTATAGACACACAAATTTCGAAGAGTTTACGCTCACGTTTGCAGGAGAATGACAATGACGCTTAGAATTTTGCTTCCTTTTTTACATGCTTATTTGCAAATTAAAAAAATGTATTTACGGCATAAGCTGATTTTATACCATCGCAGTTTATAATTACTGCAGAAGATGTTCGATTATTGGCCCGCCATAGCACACAATTTGTGTTGTGCTGCGTACAGATATTGACTGCTTTTCCTTTTGCACTTTAATGATATTCTTCTTGGAGGATGTTTGCTTCACATTACGAACTTGAAATCCTGACTTTGCTAAGGTGGGTTTGCGTAAGAGATTTGTACTGCATCTTAGAAAAAAATACATACTCGTCATTAAAATATTGACCATTAATTCTATAAAATGAAATTTCTGTTACTCTCATTTTGCTCAAAAAAGTACTGGTTTCGATATAAAAAATTGTTGGTCTATCACCGGATACAAACAGGCTGTTTTTGTCGCCGCGTAAATTCGATGTCGGAATTTCAATATCTCGCTAGCACGACGCTCCTGAACACAACTTCACCATCATAGATCTCGCGAAAGATGTAAATTGCCCCGCTATTTTGAAATCACATTTGGAATAACAGTTGGGACGCAAATGGAATTTTGTTTACCTCTCGTTGGCACAAGATGTAATAAGCTAGAAAGGAAGGCAGTGAAAATTTGTTGTGCGCAGAGAAAAGATTATTCCTTGACTACTTCAAATCCTTCGTAGATGTACGAGTACTGCTGTTATTTGCTCGCTAGCATTCAGAAATGATTGTACGTATTGTTTTCCATAGAGACAATGTAAAATTTTAACCACATGAAGACTCGGCTAAGTTTTCAACTGAAGTAGGTAATATTGGCAGTTTTAAAATTATAAGTTAATACAACCATAGCGGTGTCATATACTGGTTTAATCCAAAATTTTAAAAGCGGAGCCAAGGTGAAATATCTATGGATTTTTAGGTGGAAAAAGTAAAGTTATGCTATTTTAAATTCAAATTCTACCGAATATGAAATGTGACTTTTCAATTATGGGTGCGACGTATCAAAAAATTACTGGGGATTCTGAAACTTTTTCAGTAAGAAAAGAGTCACGTATGGGTTGATGTTGAATTATCGTTTGTGCACTTGATTGCTTCCAAGCTGACCAAACAGAATACTCAACAGCCGGACAAAGGAAATATGGGGTCACGAAAGAGTCAGTGAAATTTATATTTTTATGGTGATTTTTCTTTTTCATCACAATTCAAGAAACATATAATGGAACGAGCGGCGACAAATTTAAGTGTTCGAGCGTGGAGGCGTGCTAGTTGCCATCCGCCGCCCTGGAAAGTCTTCTCTCAGTTCACGCCCTAGACATCAGCGGCGTGTCCTTGTCTTCATGCCACCTTAGTTTGCATGGAGCCGTGGCTGTGTTTGTGTGCAAGCTGCGCCCACATTTCCTCGCGTAGCTTCGAACCCTTCGACACTTGCATGTCTGAGAAGTTGCAGTTTTTGACATGAAGTTTAGGCTAAACTCCGTCATTCTTCACTCCATGTATTTGGACGAGTGTTCAGATTTTTCTCAAATAGCGTTTATGTGCGGGTGTTAAAAAGCTTTTCCCAAATAAAGCACTGCATTTTGTAAATTCTATTCAAGTCTAGTAGTAGTAGAGCCTAGTGAGCGCAGTGAATGCAACAAAATTGATGCTTGTTTGATGACTTTTCCCATTTGCGTATAAACTTTACTGTAACCACTCAAAATGATTTAGGAAACTTCCGAAGTGTCTAAGAATTCCAGTGAATTGATTTCAATGCAAAAGTGTAATCAATTTTCGTTTTTTCGAGAAATTAAATGCTGATAAAAATTTTAACACAACAGTCGAAAAAAAAGAACGAGTGAGAATTTTTCGGCACCGAAAGGCGAATGTATTTTTTATTGCAAAAATTGACCATTATTGTAACTGCTGGTGTGGGCAAAGCAAACCTTAATTTATAAATACTTTGATAAAGCCCAGTAACTTATTTCACTGAAAGACAATTGGCCGTTCAGTTCATTTCGAGCTGTCACCAAGACAAACAAAATTGAAATTGAGCGTTTGTGATCCGTCCTAACGAGTGCTAAGATGCCCGGAGTAGTGCGGCACGTCACGGTATCCAGGGTACAGATGCATGGGTGCCTTGCGAGGTACCTCAAGAAGCCTGCAGGTAGGTCCCTATCCAATAAATTGAATCCTCTGTTGTTTATTTGAAGATAAAAAGAGGAATTTACTTCACTGCAAGTAACTTCTTGTCTCATTTTGCGGAGCAACTCTACTTCTTTCGTTTATCTATTCGTTGTTCAGTCTAACATTGCATCTTACTATCACTTTTGTCATTAGGTATGAAGTTTGGTTAAAGAGAACAAGAAAGGCAAAAACATGTTATTGTCATTTAATTGAAATCTTCTGTATTTTACTCCATGAACAAAAGTACATCCATTACATGTATTCTTCATCATGCACTATATGCCAGAAGTAATGCGTAGCGGTACTTGTATGTATCGTGCTCACACTCAATCTGAACGAGTAAGCACGATATTTATTGAAATCCACAGACGCTGAGCTTTATTTCTCAGAAATACAAAATGAAACTGAGTTTTTTAAATGCATCTGTCTATGAGTTCGTGCGCTGCGTAATAAAGTACTGCAAAATTTATAAAATGCGTTAGATTTTCAGTTTTTACAGCAGTGAGTTCTGCCAGAAAATTTATTGTGCGGCAGGGCTTCAAGCGCTGCAGTGAAGATATTGGCTTTGTGTGTGTGCGATGAAGTTTTATTTCTTAATTCATTTACACAGCGGTTAATAGATTTCATGATCCACATATACCAAGAAAATCTGCTTGTCGTGTAAAAAATTTCCATTCAGTTGGTAGACTTTGTGCGGTAAATTTGGCTTATCGTAGGACTCGTGGACATAAAAAAACGAAAATCAAATTTTTTTCTGCGTACAGCATAGTTATGGTGGAATGAAGTAAGGGTTCGAACTAAACTCTCTTATTTCATGGGAGTTCTGTGTATTTCTTTACGGGATACTATAGCTGGAGGAAAATGGATTGCTGATGTAAGAATTGATTTTAATACCTTACTCGAAGACTAACTACCTACGAAATAAAAGTGCTCCGTTTCAATTCACTCTGTAAATCGATAAAATTGAAGTAAGGGAAATTATAAAGAGTTGAGTAGGAGGAACAGTGAGCTGGTGTAATCCTAAAGGCATATGTATTCAGTAAAACTACAACGAAATATCTGCTTGTATGCAGACGGTGGCACGCACCCACTCAATGTAAAGTTTGCGCTTAATTCATGCAATTTTTTTCCCCAGGCCATGCTCCAGTAAAATCACAACTCAGAATGATTAAAATGAACCGATTTGTGAAATAACTACTTGTGAGGCCGACTAAGTTGAGTCCAATTTCATTTAATCTAGCACACCTAACGTAAGACTGATTACATAGTTTTCAGCAAGAGAGAAAGAAGAATTGAATTGATCTAATTTACCGTTCTATGGAAGATGCACCCGAGAACAGCTTTTTCAATTATAGATTTATTTCATTTTAAAACAGAGGTTTATCATTGTGGTAATTCCAAAGAATTTAGATGAATTTATTTCTTTAGTATCACTGATTTGCTGAGTGAGAGAGATGCATTTCACTTATTCGAATACGATTTATTTAGGGTGGGTATCACCATTCATTTAGGATTATCACCATTTATTCTAATTTTATTTGCTCAATCTCAGTCACATTCAGACTTTTTCGAGTGCTCTATTTATTCTGTTTACAATTATATAACAGATTTCAAAAAGGGAGAGAACTATCATCAACACTAAGAATAAGCTTGAAGAATAAGGTGTATTTAACAATATCTCTTATGGATATCAAAAACAGAAGAGTTCCCAAAATTGATCCTTGTAGAACGCTATGACTGATATCGAGAAGTTCCGAGAGGAAGTTATCAGTTCCCAGGTGTCAGGAACATGTGACTCAAACCATCAATGAGCAACTCCTCTAATACCATAGCATTGGAGCTTCAGGAGTGATATGTCATTATCAAATCGTTCAAATCCTTTCCAACAGTCGCGAAACTTCGAGAATACAACATTCTTGTTGTCGATATTGGCTAAAACATTCACGGGTTTTCGTTCATAGTTTTTTGCTATTTAAACATGGTCTAATTAAATTGCTTGATAAAAAATGTTATGTCGGGTACACGAGCCTTGAATTACTGAATTAGTAAATTAAGAAAGTCAAGGATGATGTTCGAGCAAGGATCTCTTGGGTTTTCATTACCATCTGGTGACCTTGCCACCTGACAAACGGTTGTTTTTACCCCTACTTTAGTTGACGCTTTGTGATTCAATGGCATGTCGTAAGTCATCTACGTATCAAAAAATGGCTGCGGTAACTTTTTTATTCCCGTCAGCCTGAAATTGTGATCCCTTCTTTTATTTATGATCTGTTTCATTTTTGTTTCTTTAAATGATAATGATGTCTCTGAGGCTATTCAATTCCCTAATTATTGTGCTCGTGGATATAAGTTTTTTTTGCGATCTTTTGCAAGATTTTCGTCGGGACAGAGGATTGTCAATCAGTCAGTCTATGCAATTCCTACAAGGATATTTGATGAATCATCGCAGTTCTGGGTACAATAAGGCAGTACATGTTCAAGCACGCCAGCTCACCAAAGTACCATTCACCTGTGACATTCAAACTCGAACACACATTCGCTCAGGTCATCCACAAAGATGAATAATTCTAAAAGTGTTTATTGATGTTTTACATCAGCGAAGAAACGACTTGGCAATATCTGTTCATGTTTACCTGAGCACATGAGCCGCGCAATTCCGTGCGGCTGTGGCTGGTCAGGTGGTATTAGCGAGTTCGCTTTCACGAAGGCGAGGTGGCGGGGGTGGATTCATCAGTCGTGGGTGTGCAGTGCGGGTAGGTCACAGGCTCTGGAAAATAGGAAGTGAATCAGCGAATAACGCTGATGATGTTTCTGTATACCGTGCCATGTCAGTATTGTAGTTATCAAGATTTCTGAAGGAATGAAGGCTCCTTCAATACGGATTTGAAGGCTCCTAAATGAAATCTTATTTTTGGAGGGTTCTATGAACTGCAGTCAAAGACCTTAAGATCTCTGAAGCCAGACTAAGCTATTTTTTTAAAGTCATATAATTTCAGTGAAATAAGCAAACTTTCAATTAAAGAATTGAAATCGAAGTCGGGCGTCAGCGTATATGTATGTGGAAGAGAAAGAGGTCAATAGAGCTGGAGTCAAGAGCCCGATGGAATTGCTCCTCGAACAACGCTCGAGTGGAGGAGTTTCGGAAGAAAGGCAAGGCATGTGTTTCGTAGAATCCCTACGATGAGTAACAAAAGGATTGTTCGGTGAACGATCCTGAGTGTTTGGCGAGGAAGGGATCAGTTATGCCTAGAGTTCATTCTGAGAAAAGTGTGGATTTGGATTTTAATTTTACTGACCTCTGCAGCGTGAAATGTCTGCATCAATCTGATTTCTTCGGTTGAAAAATTTTGATACAGCTTACATGAGTACTACTTGTTATTAGCTGAATGTGAAATGATATCCCTAGATGAAGTTTACAGAATATGTGCTGTATAACATTACTTGGGTGCTGTGAAATCAGTTCAAATGCTAATTGCTCTGTTTGGTAATTCCTCAAATGCACCGGAAAGTGGCCTAAAAATTTCACCCTTTATTTCCTGTAAGATTATTTTTATTAAACTCGAAAAAAAGCCTGGAATTTTTACGCCTGCGTCGATTATGCTACATCATTTATTTTAGTCCTTGAAATGTGGCAGGCGCGCCTCAATTTGGAATGAAATGCCGGAATAAATACGAATACACGCAAGCGCATTGTAGATCACTGTAGAGAGATTTGACAACCGATGATGAAAATTGTCATGGATTAGAAGAGCAGATGGAGATGGAACCCTCAAAATATTTACATCGTGATTTTTCAAAACGAAAATTAGTCACGAATTGTAATTCTTCATTGCTGTGCTCTTTTTATGAGAGAGATAAACGAATTTTAATTTTAGTACTCATGCGTCCCCTTTCTGTTACTAGTAACAAATGTGAGGCAAAGAGTGGTAAGTGCTTAACTGCAAATACTATTTCATCTTCGTTTTAAAAATAGTTTTAACTTGGGTCTTCTTCTGAGCGGACAGATGTGGCGTGTAACGTTTCATGCGAAGTATGTGTTCATGCTGTTCGTATGCCAGCACATATTTAGAGCATACTTATATCTAAACTAAGCCAATTTTTTCTGCAAATTTGACCCGTAATTGTAACGATAAATTGCACGAATTTTCATGTTAGCATGTGCATTCTAAGCATCGGGAGAATGAAAATATTGATTTTTCTCAAATTTGTCGTATTTTTCCCATTCTAAAGATGAATTATTTCTCTAGATATTCACTCTATCAAGAAGAGTTCACTCTGCACCTGTATTACTTGGTCACTGAGTTTATTTTATGTTCATGGGAATACAACGAAAAAGTTGGTTGAGTGAGAGAACTGTGGGTAAAGAAGAGGTCACTCAGGAGGAAGAGCCTCTCAGTTGTGCACGTGGGAGTCAGGCAGGACGAATAAAAAGCTTTTCGCCTTAGACCTTGGGTTGCAGAGAGGGCATTAGGGTAGTGATAGAGGCGGTGGGAGGGTGGGGGAGTGTGCGAGTGGGGTGGAGAGGAGAGGAATGAGATAACGCAGAAAAACAGTCTGACAGGAAGTCCCAAAAATAACCGATTATATTGCGTCATCGTTCTTAAGTTGTTTTCTTATGAGTAAAATTTTATGAACACAGGAACCACAAGGTAGTTCTCGAACATCTGCTTATGACGTGGCTAAGTCACTCACGTTCGTGAAGATCTCCAATGTACCAAGGCTCATTTGGGGTCATGAAGACCAAACTTGAATTGATCTTTTCCGCTTTTGTGAAGGAAAATTCGGTTGAAGATTCAAAAAACTTCACTTCAAACAGAGCTTCTTTCATAACATTATAGTTTTCAACTTTCCACACCTATATGTTGAAAACTATATATATGTTACCCCCACACCTCTTTGAAAAAATCGGGACATGTGTTCATTAATTGGCATGTTGGACTGAATTCATACATGGGTTTTAGCCGTTGACTGACACGAGGCGGCTTATTTAGTCATGTCTTTGTGTCTTTTCAGACAGTTTTCTTGGACATCTTCAGGGAGTTTCAATTCCTGTTACGAATGCCGCGGAGTATTTTTTCTCGTATTTGTTGGATTATATTTTTCATCAGAAATACAGCATGAGGTCAGCTACATTAAACTGCATCGAAACACAATTCCTGCTTTTAAGCGCTGCAAGAGTTGTCCAGTGCACGGAAGGATTGCAAAGGCGTTGCATGCAATTACACCTCTAGTGCAACAATATTAGAGAGTTGAGGGCTAAAGATTTAATCAACTGTGCAGAAGACTTTTTTGGTTCGTAAACACTGATTAAACTGAGTGTAAGAGTTCAAAGGCGACTTCTGCTTGAGTAAAACTGTTACGTGACAACTCGTCTCAATTTATTTGAGTATAAAAGGATAATGATATAGTGTTAAATCGAAACCAATAGAGGATTGCCACGATTATGTGTTAGGTTTAGCAATCTGTAAGTTATGTCATTAAAATTTTTATAGCACGTAGACTCCACGGAGTGAATTATTTCACTGGTACTCGTCTCGTCTCTGTGTCACATGCAGACTCATGAGTATAGAGCGAAGCTCACGAAGACGTGAAGCAGTAATGTCGCTTCCTTCATCTCTAAGTTTATGCGCAGAAGGTGTCGGTCTTAATCACTTGTAAAGCAGCCAGTGGACAAATGTAACTATCAACTGCCCAATCTTTCCGTGCGTTTGTATGACTTGAGTTTTTATAGCTCTCTTAGTAAATCAGCGTAGAGTAACTCATGCAAATACGTATACGAACATAGTTAAACTCAATTATGCGGCTCGCAGCATGGGATTTTTATCAAGAGTACGTGTGTGTGTAGCAGTATAATTTTCAGTGTATCTTTACTCATAGATCTTTATGTAACTGAAAAAAATGTGCACGAAAATACACCGATACTTAAAGTTTTTATTTTATTCACATCTTGTAAATTTTCAGCATTTATTCTAGCACATATTTGCTCAATATCTTTTTATATTTTTGCTGCTTTGAGGTAAACTTCCTATTAAGAGCGTGAAATGAATAAATTTTTGTGCAGAACAATGCACGGTTGCTAACACATAAAATATATATGGGGTTTTAATGACTCTTTCAGACTCCGCTTTACATTTTCATCAAATGTAAATGTTTACTCACGGAAAATAACGAAATCTTTTAACGATGAATTACAAATTATTTTATTTTTGCTAACACTTGAAGTGTCTCTCACAGCAGCTGCCGAGCTGCTGCTGCTGCAATTGACAAGCCATATCTGGTATTCATGTAGGTGTTATTTCTGATTGTATAGAGCTCGTTACTGTCCAGTGGTGGCATTCTCTGCCTCTGATGCTCACTTGCCCCGAGTCCAGGCTTGATCTGCGTGGCACGCTAGGAGCTGTGGCATTATTTGTGTGGCCAGCCTTACTTGGCCGCCTTATCAGCTCACCTTAACGACCCAGATATGACGCTCTATGACGTATTAGCGGTCACCTCGCAAGCCACCTGAACTCGCGTCCAGAGTTGCATGTTCAACGTTAAATCTTTTCTGTTACGAAAAGTGCTTGTGTTAATGGCAGCAAAACTGCTGCCATCCATGTTTTTGTTCATGTTTTCCTTCGTTGACTTACTAAACCGCATCAACCTGTGCCAGAAACTCGTATACGCATGCTGCAGTTTTTTTACTGCGTTCGTTTAACATTGTTTTTGCTTCATTAAAGTGAGCGAACTTTCTTAAAAGAGATGTAAACGAAACGATCGCAGCATTCAATATTCATTCGACGGTACAGGTGCGCATGATGTAAATAACTATAAAACGATCAAAGAAAAATAGTCAACCAGCATTTGAAATGTAAGAGATCTTGGAGTGTCATTTACATGTTTAGTCCGGAATGTGTGTTTCTAGACAACCGATTTTGTTCATACGAAGTCGTGCTCGTTTGATAATTGTGTTCATCAAGTCATTCGAGATCTTTAGACGAATGCTGTTTATTTCCTAAATTACATTGCGTTATATTTCGAAGGTTGTTAGTCTGAACTTTACCCTTTAAGTATTCCAAGACCAAAAACCAGAAGCATTTCGAGATCGAGCAGACTAAAAAACGAAACGAAAAGCGAAATTGCTTTCAGCATCTCTATTGAATCCTTAGCTCTATATGAGGTGTGGATCTATCTAGCAATTACAAAATATTTTCTGTGTTCGCACTCATCAGTTAATTTTAAAATCTCCTGTGTTATTTAAAAGTGTCTTAAGCTTTTAATCATTCAAAATATTGCTATTCGATTTCTTAAAGTGAGAGTTATTTAGTGAGCCACCCGGCATGAATAACTCATAATAATCATAAAACAGAAACCAGAATAAATTGTTTGAGTTCACAATGTAGCAGTCACCGAAAATCGGCATATTTTCCTCTTTTTTCCTTTTTTCATTTATCGGGAGAATACCGCTATCATGACATAGAGACTTTTTGCAGGCACTCACACTTGGCATGAGTGTGG
Organism: Platorchestia sp. MABIK; assembly: GCA_014220935.1. Classification (NCBI taxonomy): domain Eukaryota; kingdom Metazoa; phylum Arthropoda; class Malacostraca; order Amphipoda; family Talitridae; genus Platorchestia; species Platorchestia sp. MABIK. Next base: position 78,871 of record JACJUY010001569.1, read on the forward strand.
CATTATTCAGAACGAGGCTCTGGCGAGTGACGAGTGTTGCGCCTCAAGATGAGCTTTTGTTGCGAGTTCACTGGCTCCAAACCTCTGCATGCCAGTTGTCAGGCACTCGTAAGTCTGACACCTGACACAATAAACACATAATACTATAAGATTTACGTACACCATGAACTTTACTACAACAGAGAGACAAAAGCCGTCCACTTTACAAAGTGAATTGTAACTACTTCAAACATAAACTGTTGCTCAAATCAGCTGAACCCCCGTTTGAGCGAAGCATTTTGTTGGACAAATTTGAATATAAGGAATTACGTGGTAAAATGAATAAGATTACAAATAATTTTAAGACATGTGTAAAATCAATGACATACACATATTCAACACGACTATCAATGTGACGAAGTGTGTGATATACAGTAGATGCGGAAAACCGTCGGTCAACTCACTTTTGACGCTGATGTACGCCGCTCAACATTCGCAAATGCAAATTTTACCGCTTGAATACGTCAGGGAATTTAATACCCTTTTATTTTCTTGTTGAAAGCTTGTTGTTAAAAAAAACTCAGAACTACCAGTTTAAACTTCTTATGAATTAAATAACTATTACACAAGCAGAATTCTTGCGCACATTGAAATGACAGAACGATGAGCGAAATTTCTTCCAAGTCTTACATCCTTCATGAGTTACGCTCACCTGCACTTCGTTAATAAGTATTGACGTTAACGAATATTGAGCTCAAAAATTGCCAAGTTTCATTGATAATATATCGCTAATATTGTCAACTAGTTCGTTAAAGAAATAATAATAACTGATGTAATTCGATACTTAGTCTGCTTAGCTCTAAATCTACGCATAGGAGCAAATTGAAATAATATAAAATTTTTCACAGAAGTACATGGTCTTACTAGTTTGCGGTTCAATGGAAGCAATTTGTTACCACTCGTACATAACTAACTATTACTGTGTGCTCAAACGTTAGAAGGTAACACCCGAATAAGTGTTATGCCACATGTGCCTCTTTCTTAAATCGGATTTTGTTCAACGTATACGCTGCTGAATCTTTATGAAATGGGACCCTCAGGAATGTAATCATGTTAACATGATGAAACTCCGAAGCTCTTCGAGATCGCAGCTGTCCTGTCCTGAATTTTAAAAAGTGATCCTAATGACGCATCTATGTACTCGAAATACTGTCGTTATTCCTGTAGACACAGGCATTTTCATAATTTCTAGTGATAGGACGTGATGGCACGCGAACAGTTCTATTCTTTAAGTGAATGTCAAATTAAAAAAGAAAAACATCGAACTTTGTCTCTGATACTTGTTGCAATAAAAAAAGCTGCAATAAGTACATTTTACTAGCCTGTTTAGAAACAGGCTGCTTTATTATTTTTGAAAACAAAGAGTTTCAAATTAAGCGACTTGGTTTGCTCCGAGCCAAAGTTTTCATGCCGAAAAAATTTCTTTAGCTGCGTTCATTATTTTGAAATACAAAGTATTACAAGGTAGTAGTGAATCATGACAGCAAATGCTTCCGATAAAATTCAGCAAAATTTGTTATACTTAAACATAATGAAGATCCTACTTCGTTTTCTGTGAAGGTGATCCTTCGTTAAATGGCGCCAGAGTGACGTCGCAAAGGCGCACGTTTTTTTTTTTAGAATCTGCGACAGCGTCACATGCAGCGCTCTACTTCCTCCGTCGGGCTCTGGCCGCACCTCCCCCGCCAGCGTATGGCAAAGCTGAAATCACGGGTTGGCGAAATCACGCCACCCATCAATTGTAGCTGAACCGAAGCGATTCACCTTAGCATATATTATTATATTTTGAATCTACATTTAAAAAAGGCTTATAAATCTACTGTGCCTCGTAGACTCGGCATTAAACAGGTGAAAATCTTGACGCTGCTGGTGTTACAGCTAACTAAAAATAAAGTTCAACATCAATAATTTCGATAGGCTGAAAATAACAAATGATGAACTCAATGAGTTAGAAAAATGTTAGAATCACATTTCTTATGTGAACTTCTTTGGACATTTGGAGGTACCACTGACGGCACAGTGTTTCTTATGATGCCAAACACCATTGAACTTTTCTGGTGTTCTGAATACGCGTCGGCATGTAGTGCCAGCATCTTCCGCACCGAATGATGCCTCGGTAATTAGTATTTGCGAGACGTGTCAGCGGTGATGAAGGAGAGAACGTCAAATTCTTGAAATGCAGCTTTTCAACATGCGGGGTTGTGTGGTGGTGCGCTCAGGAAATGTGACGCTTCGTCTGGTGCTGCGGAGGGCGTGATTTCATCAATTTAAAATGATGAATCATGAAAATTATTCCAAAAATAAAAGAATGAATTTTAAATAAAGATTAAAGTGTGCTGCAAAGGAGATTGTTGTTTCTGACATTGCTTCTGTGTCAATGACATAGATCTTACTTACGTAACATTTTTTCGATTCTATTCCGAGACATGTTATTCGCGGTGAAAGCAATGAAATAGTTAAAAGGAAACGTTCGCTGGAATTTGTCGTGTAACCCATTCGTGCATTTTAGTGACATCCCATTCTGCAAAGAAGTAATGTTTGCACTTTTGCTCCGACAATTCACACAGTAATTATGAGAAGAACGCATATTTTATTCATCGTCGATGGTGAGAAATTTTCTTTTTAAAAGTATTCTTGCATGCATGTGTCGTATACATTGAGGCTAAATTCAAATGCTTTTTGAATGTAGTGTTTTTGTTGTGCTTTCGTTCACGTTTATGCAGCGCAAGATTGTGTCTGATCTTTGAGTCAGTTTTTGTACCCATGATGTCCACGACACGTAATTATTGCACCGTGTGAAGACACTATGTTCGTATTCAGTTTATTTTTGTGAGTGCAAGAAACATGCCAGATGGCACAAACTACGATTACGGATAAACGAAATTATCTCAAATTTTTTTTATGCCAGTATTCAAGCATGCAGAGAAGCTCGACGACAAATATTTGCAAATCGTTTGCTATTTGTTTCGTGGCTAAAATTAAACGATAAACTTTATAGCAATATTTTTAAAATACAGTCTTTTGCGCCAACAAATATTGCCAGAGACTATACTTGAGCCAGCCTCCTATTTACCTTCACCTGCGCTCTGTTCGGCGCATTAATTTGTCCTGCGCATTAATTTGTCCTGCGCCACGCGATGGCTCAGCCAGGCAACGCGGCGGCAACTATACCAGATCTTCGGCGAGCCAGTGTCAGAATGTCAGTGTCACTGTGACTGTGTAGGTGTGTGGGTGTGCGATGATCTTGAAAATTTCCCTGTGGCCGAGATTCGTTGTCCTTTTTATCCGCTAGTAGCGCTAGCTTGACACACTTGAAAGAAAACGCTGTTACAGGGAGTAAGACGAGTTTTTTTTTATATTTTGCACGATGAGGCTCGTTCTATTAAATATTTGGTCCGTGTAAAGGACTTTGAAATCTCCACATGCTTATCTTGATCTTGTTTCATGCTCAAAGTTTTGCTCAACTTCAAGTGTTGGTGTCCTCCAAAGTTTCACTAATTATTGCGCTGCCTGAAAAAACACTTCATATTGCTTCGTAGTTCAAGCTTAATTTTTTCCAGAAATATAATGGGGCGAAGTTATTTGCGCCAAAGTTCACGGAAGAAATACGAGTAAATCTTGAGTGCCGAGGTCAGGTTACTCCTCATGTCGAAATCGAACATTTCGAATTTTTCCTGTTTAATTTATTGAAATTTTTGGAACCTCTAAGTTAAGAAACAAAAAACGTGGAAATCTTCTCAAGATTATTTACCGTCTTCAAGCTAGTGGTTGCAGCCTAACCTCTGGATATAATCCAGCCTACGACTCCGAACCTTTGACTTAGGCCGGTCTCGGAGGGGGATGGTCGGCCTCGGGGGGTATGGTCCTGGAGGCACCTGCTTGATAACCACGCAGTGGACCTGACCCCATTTGGAGCCCGTGTATCTTGGTCAGCATTGTGTCGGAACCTCTTCCTCGAGGTCATAAAGTGCAGAATAGGAGTTCTGGTTTTACTCCAAGCCCCTCAAATGAGGTTATATGTCGTCCGAGTTAACACTAATCAGTTCTCAACCACTGCCATGTCCGTGAAAGAAAACTTGGGATCCCTCAAGAATTTCTACCTCAAATGTAGAAAACTGTGCTCATAAGTAAATAAGTTCAAAATCCAATTTGGCCGCAATGAACAAAAATAGTGTAGAATAATACAAATTAAGAGTTGAACTGCATTACAGCAAAATTTATACCAAAGCTAGAAAAGAAAGAAAAAGGAAAGAAAATAAAATCATTTATTTCCAATAAAGTACAAACATGAAATGTCAATACATTGGTTTTAAAAATAGAATATATGTGTTAGTGTCCTATTTACATGTTGTTATTTCACCGCTTCGGCATCAGATGTTATGGACCTTATTAGCTTGGAGTTTCTTGATCCTGCTCTTGCGCTATCTGTATGTGTTATTCATTTCCAATTATGCAGGATCGTCATAAGATTTTCCCGTGATGCTTCAAATTTGTAAGCAACGAGGTATGCTCTATTTGTATTCTCATTGTCGTATTTTTATTTCCATCATTCATTGTGACCTTTTTCTTGTCTCTCCAATATTTTATTAGTCATTCAGAAGACAGATTCGTATCAAATCTGTCCTATAATATGATTTATCATAAGTTCAAGATTTAAAGGTTTTAAAGTATTATTTAGGGTAGCGCAGGTATCGTGAGGTAGGTCCAATCGTGAGGTAGGACCCATTGATGGATCGTTTAAAATTTTTTAAGAATCTTTTGAAATCAATGGTATTTGATGGACTCAGTTTACGTTTGGTATTTATAAAATTGCTAAAAACTTTGTACTTTAAATTTGAGTTGAATATTGACCTTCAGTTTAGCCCATCGCGGTCAACATGTTGAGTTAGAGCGTCCTCCGCTGTCTCATTCGAACGTGACTTGGTTTCAAGTCGTACATGTAGACCGTCATACGATGACTCATAACATCTTTTGTGGAAGGTGACTGTTAGTTCTGAAACGATGAATGACAATAGAGAATTATAACTCGGTTGTTGGAGACCTTCGATGTGAAAATTGAGTTTTTATGTTATATCATATAATGTAATGCTCATAAATTCAAAGCAAATCGTGGAAAGCTGAAAGAAAATAAATGTTGTAAATGCGAGTTTTTTCCAGGGCTGCTTCTTTCATGAGAGCGGTCTAAACATTAGGAAAGAGGATTTAGAATCAGCACAATGATGTATGAATTGTGATAATAGACAAGGATTGCTATCGTTGCGAGAATTACTGATCTCAAATCCGGGAGAAATCTCATACTGATAACGCGAGCATACTATAGGAAGAACCCGAGCATACATGCTATGCATACTGCAAGAAGAACAGTTCTTAAAATAGTTAATGAAAGCAGGAAATAGTGCTGAGAGGTGACGGGCGAAATTCCATTTTATAGACATTACTGGCCATGTTTCAAGAGGAAACAATTAATAGAGATTACACGTAGCAAAGACACTTTTATTTGCTCTCTATTTGTAGTTTTAAAAGTGACAGTCTGTGGGTCTATTAAAGTAAAAGGAGAAATTGTCACTCAAAATTTTTTGCAATAGGTACACATGGCAGGACAGCGCGGCAGCGGGCTACTGCGGATGCGGTTTATTAAGAACGTGTGCTCAGTGTCTCTCAAATTCACGACAATTTATTGTCTCTTCCTCAGCTTCCTGTCAGCACGGCCTCTTCTTGCTGCTGCTCTGTAAATTAAAGTATTTCTAACGGATGACTGGCTCAGGGTGACTTTCCTTATTTTGGGATGTTTGGATAGTCCTTCGAGAGTCCGCGCTAAGCCTTCAGCTAATTAAAAGAATTTAGGCACATTTCATCGCCTCGTTGAGCAAACTTTAGAAGATGCTCAAGAGTGTAAGCTCTAAAGCTTTATGTTCGGGATGAAAATTCCATTCGTGTTTCTGTGAGGAACAGCTTTCTTCATTTCCTGCTGGATTTTTGATGATTAATACATAGATCGTGACTTGTCGCTACTCGTTCAAAGGATTACTCCAGGATTTGCTATTTAAGTAGTACACATCTTGTTACGACTATATAGATGTTCGTCAATGTGATTTTGAATCACTGCTAAAGCATTTTTTTGCAGTTTAACAAACATGATTGTAGTTCGAAATTTGTTGCCTGATCATGAAGTGGTGTCTTGTAATAGAGAATGAGGATGTGCTGCCTTTGCATCACTATCAAGTAGTATAGCTGACGCAATTTATTTTGATGGGAAAAAATAGAACTTATCAACACTGAGAACTTGCTGAGCACCATCGCGTTATCAGCACTTTGTTGTCAGCTGTTTTTCTGCAGGCTATAAGTACAAATAAAGTTCACAGCATGCGCAAATTCTTTTCGTTTGGATGCTTTCAAAGATTTCACTGAAGTTCATTAGATGACTTCTGTCTCATTTGCAGTTAGTCTACATAATGTAGTTGCCGCTTAAAAGCAGAGTTAACTTGCATTTTTTAGTCATATTATATTCGCAATGAACTTCCACTGAAATTCGATGTAGATAATGGTTTGTTATGTTAGGATGTTTTTTTTCTATTGGAAAAATAAAATTAGTATTAAGCATTCATGTACTTTGACAAACACGCATCTTGCTCAATATCCCCGAATTTGATGCTCATTGCTGCTAGAGATTCAACAACAATTTCTTTCGTGCAAGCTTTAGATCCTCACTGAAAACCTGATAGAGTCTGTTGCATCCCCAAACTCCTGTCCCTGCGTCACTGAAGTAGCGGCAAGGTCTCCTATGACACGTAAAACAGTCCTGCTTCACCTCACGCCGCCTGATCTCTTCCTCGTTTTAGGTTCTGTAGTTCGAGTCCTTAAGTCACCGCTGCTGCGGTCGCATTCGAGTTGCATGTGAAATCAGTTGTATTAAAATAGTTAAGAGTAGGCTTAGACATCAGCTGTTGCGAGCCGAGAGAGCTTTCAGTCACTTTTCGAGAGTGGAACTCTGTAATTTTTGGGAAATCCGAGCGAAAACAAACATCAAAATCCGTGAACCAAAGATTACATTTAATGTCACTAATGATACTCTAAACCTGCGGCATCATTTCAATCGCTGCTTATTGCAAAGTACGATAAAAATTTAAAAATTTGATTCAGGGATTAACTGTCTAGAAAAATTAAACTCAAAGGGTCAGCATTTCAGAAGTCTATCGGACTGTGTAAGTAGGCGCAAGCTTCCTAAATAATTATGACTCATCGTTGTCCAACACGTAAAAATATCTGAAGGTGAACACGTCAAAATCCGCGACGCGTGTCGTGTCTCTTACGTATTTGTCGTGAAGGCTCAGTCATCGAGTGCTCACATTGCCTGAATGCTTCTCAAGTTTCGAGGCCCACATAGGCACTGAAGTGTGCAGCTTCTTGCGCCTACCGTCTTGTATCCTGGCATCTTGATATTGAGTCATTCATTTTTGATACGGGTGACTCAACGTGCACTGCGTGTTTAAAATGCCTTACTTTAGGGGTATTATTTTTTGGTGGAATTCCTTTCAGAGTATTAGTTGACACTCTCGATGTTGCATCTTATCCTGCGGTGAGCATGTTTCAATAAACTGACTTTAATCTGGGAGCATTACGTATTCGTTTCTTTAATTTATGCTAATATGTTAATTTAAAATTTGATAACATGTGCTAATTTCATTTTTAATAGTATGGTATTCATTTCTTTAATATATGCTATGCGGTGCTAACACATCTCCTACCCTCAACATATACGCTCCAAACTCTCTTTTCGAAAATATTTTGACACAGTTGTATGAATAGAGTACTTGAAAAATAAGTTTTAAATTTCTGAAGCACTTATTCTTTGTGCTGTAAGTCTGGGAGCAGCATGTTAACTCAAACCTGAATTTTAATTCACCACATGCGATTTGTTGTCAACTCTACGCTCGTCATTGCGCTCGCTGTTCAGAGCCTTCAATGATTGCCGTCGGGCACACAATGATTTTCTTTAGTTCAATTAGTGTAGGTTTTCATTCAGAATGAGTTCGTAAACATCTTCTAGCACTCACGGGTAATACAGATTAAATATTTTTCTCATAGACTATAAACAAGGTAGGTCGTCAAAACTATGTCATGATTCCAAAATTATGGCTGCTATTGAAAAATTAATTTGAACCCGTACTGTTTGTAGGCATCGATCCTATGAAAATAGTCGACACCTGCTAATTCAGATGCTTGGATGAAATAATAATTTGTGGCATATGGATGTAGTAATGTGGGACACTTGAGGAGATTTTCATGGTGGCATTTCAGTGGTTTTCACTAAAACCTTGCCCATGTTTGGGTTATATTTTTCAATGCTTGCCTGCTTTTGTATTTATCATTCTCTGGTTTATCTAAATGAACATTTTAAACACAATGCGCCAAGCATTAAAAATATTGTTTCATAATGTTAATTTAGGCCGTTTCTTATAGAGCACTTAGCATCTTTCAGATTTAACAGCATCTTGCTCTTCTTTTTTCTGAAAGTTTATTTTGCAGTTTTCTTCACATAAAAATTTCAGGGAAAGAAAGTATGAAAAATTTTTGCAATTAATGTAGGAGCAAAGTAACCAGTAATACTAACAACAATGCTTCATTTTCATGTAAAAAATAGTTTACATCAGGGTTCGCTAAGAAGTCAGTTGTTATACCACAATTATAACAGCAAAGGACTGCATTACTTTTCGGTTTATCTTTTCTGATAAATTGTACAGTTGAACAGTGACTACAATTCAAGTTTCCAAAAATAATGTGAGGTCAACAGGTAGGAGAAACTTCTCCTTTCCATTGGGCTTTCGCTATGACAAGCATTTACTTGAATAATGAATCTTTCAGTCAGCTGTTACGGATTTCCCGCGTTGTGCTCCATATTTTATCCTTATACCCAAAAGCAGTTGTATTTACAAATATTGAAATGTCTCAATCGCAATCCTCAGAAATCTTTCATGTTCGACATGAGAACGCGTTCGTTTTTTGAAAGCATCCAGAAACCGGTACCCTAAGCCGGCTCAGCACTTTTACGTAATAACGGAACTGCCGTCGCTCCAAAATTCAGATCCAGAAATGTGCGTCTGGTCACCGTTAGAAAAGTCTCGCCGCCAGAAAATGGTCGCCTAATGAAAGTAGAGCGACGTGATGTGCATTTAATGCACGAAGAATGGAAACGAAAATAATATATTGGTGTTTTGGTGGGAGCATCTGTTTAAATTAATCCCTCTTTAGAGCTACAACGCACGTATTCATATTTTTTCTAGGGCTTCCTTTTTGGTGCCTCTACCGGGAATAAAATCTCAATGGGTATGAATATTACTACTTAATGCTATGAAAATTTCAAGGTAAAAGCTTGCCAGTCAATCTTATAACTTTAACTCGCTGGGCTGTTAGTTTGTTTTAAGAGGCATGATATTAACTTGCTAGGTGCTTTCATGCTTTCATCTATACTTTTGGCCCACCAGTTCTCCCTTTTGTTTGAAACTGCTTTCAAAGCTTACAAAAATGTGGAGCAAACGTGGCTTCTAGCTGGAAGCGACTGAACAGCATAAACTTTTCTAATACGATTCAGCCCACGTGTACTCATCCATGTCTTGATTCTAGATGTATTTTTACTTCCGTTCAGTAAATGAACGAATCGAGAAATCGACACTCGAATGTAAGATGATGGTACCAAAGTTATCAACCTTTAAATTTACAAAAAAAAACAGAATATAATGATATTTAGTATTGATTGTCTAGCTTCTAGTATGAAAATGTTAGCAAACTATTCAACCTAACTCCAAAATAGGATTTCTATGGTGAAAACCTTTTAATTAAAAGCGTGTGAGATAAGAGAACATTATTAGTGTCATCATCTGTTGCATAATTTGCTTGCATAATTTAGTGCATTTTCTAGACGAATTGAAAATGTAACCCCGTTATCAATGCTTACAATTTGTCGCTCTTTTTTCGACGACTATAACAGAATCGAGCAACACCGTTGTTTAACAGTGAGCTCGAGCCCATCTCAAGTTCTAAGCTACTTAAAATACGTCTAAGCGAGCTAGCGTATTATATGCGCTCTCACCAGCATTGAACTATCGTAAAATTGGGAGTGTACTCCCATACTGTTTTGATGACACGACTAAACAAAGAAACGTTGTGTCCCTCACAGAACTGCAATGCTTTAAGCACACCAGTCACGAGTCCGTCAAGCCGGGCTCTGTTAAATACCGTACGTGCCGATAAAGCTTTAGGACTCCACGTATATTAAAATTCTAGGCCTCTCTGTGGACGCATACTTGGCTTTCACTCAAGGAATCTGAGATGTGAGTTATTAAAAGCACGCCGATTCAAGTCTTTCCATGAACCGTTTGGCGAGATTGCGGTATAAAATTTGCCTTGAATAATGACAGAATAGGTCAATCGATGTTGTATAGACCGCTGAGAATTTAACGGCTGTGAGCTCGCACTTGGCTATCACTAAGAAAATTGTGTTAGTATTATCAATATTACATTACATAGTGTATCATTCGATTGATTTTTAATTCCGTTTCTGATGTTAGGTAGAATAATATTCGTTACTCACAAATGAACTTGGTGGAAGTGCTTGACTATCGCGTCCGCATCCAACACTTAAATGATTTGCCGTGTTTCTAAAGTGCACATGGATGTTTACATCTTCCTAAATGAATCTGTTAACTGTCTAGAACATTTTTAAGTTATTTAAATTTTACCCTGTCACATTTCGTCATGGTTTGTTTGCGCATACAAGAAATCAACGCTTATTGCGTAAAACAGAAATTTTCAACCATATTAATTCAGAAAATATAATCTTCACTTCTGAAGTGCACGTCTCATGGAGCAACCCTCCTTCGTTTCACGAGCCATTAAAGCCCCCAAAAAATGAAATTTTGATACGATAAATCTTATCGTAGCGTAGTCTTGATTATAATATGGAGAGAATAGAATTCTAAAACTTTATACTGCTTACACAGTGTCAAATGGTTAATACCGTCAGGTTACCGCAACATGAAGAAAGGGTAAAACTTAAAAGACACTTATTTGAAATAAATGTCATTTAGGCTAGGACATATTTTTTGTACCACGCGAATCAATACAGCTTCAAACGGCGGTTCCAATAACTTGAATGATCTTTTGTGTAATTGTGGAATAGCATTGGAGTTTAGAACGCGATTTCTCACCAGCACCGCTGACGCTCTGGTGGTCAGGAAATATTCTGGTGGCCTGGAGGCTGACACGACAATCCCTGGACGCGTCCTGTACCTTGTAACCTGATGCTGAGGATACCGCTCCTCCTGAGGATACATTACGCCTTCCTCTCATTCGGGGATACTGTCCCTGCTTTGCTCTTTGCGCTCCGGGGATGCTCCTTTCCTCATTATTGCCCAACCATAACCTGGAGATACCGCCTCCTCACTAACCACAACCCAGTACTACCAACTCCTCATTATTACCCCAACCACAAACCGATAATATTGCCTCATTATTACTCCCACCACGACCCAATAATACTGACGCTTCATTATTACCTCACCATAACCTGGTAATGTTACCTCCTCGTACTTCGATAACACTGACTCCTCATTGGTCCCAACTCGTGCACTTTCTCCTGTCACGTCTGTTTGTACCACTCTCAGTATCTTAAACCCTCCATATCATTTGTGTTATTTAAACATTATGATTTAATTCTATTTATTTTACGTTAATACTATTTTATGTTAATTCTATTTATTTATGTTAAGGCCGTAAATTCTTCGGTCAATATAAATTTTGGTCTCCTTTTTCACGAAGTTCTACGCAACATTCAAATGCGCTAAATTTTGCTGCTCTGAGCTACTCTTTGGTTGTTTTCCGACATTGACGTTCATTTCTTGGGGTAAGAAAAATACTTGTGGCTAATTTTTGTTTGCGGATTAAGTCGCTCAGCTAGACATGACTTTCTAAGCATACATGTTCCATGTTTGTATATCATATCAGGCATTTCTATCATGTCCTTTATAACCTCATCATCATATTTATATTCGCTTTTTGGAGTTTAAGATATCCGCTGTTCTGAATTTTTCAGTTAAAGATTATTAGGTCCACCTAGGTGCACCTAGCAAAGGAAGCTAAAAATGCGTCACCCAAATCTGCACATCGTATTCTGTATGAATTGTGAACAGAATATAGTTTTCTTGTTTCTTCTCACAAAACAGAGCACATTGGGTATGTTGAGTTAAGTAAATATGGGCTGGATTATATTGGCTAGATGTATATAAATTTATACAAAAAGAAATATTATTAATAAAGTTAATGCTGAGGAAAAATTTCTAATGGGGGACAGTCAGAATAAGGTTAGGTTCTTTTAGGTAAGTTTAGGCTAAGGATTGTTGGGTAGAATTCTATGGTATTGATGGCAGGCAAAGTAATTGAACAGCTTTTCAAGAATGAGTGAGCCTGGGGCTGGTTATCTTAAGTAGAGACTATGAATATTGTTCTCGTTGCAACTTTCATGTACAATGGTAGTTTCTCAAATTAATGTACGTATTATCTTGTCATAAATTTCTCTAGCGATTTAAGCTCACATTTTCTCTTTTAGTGGTCTTCTCATGTATTGTACGAGTTTTTCAATGTTAAGTTTGAGGGTAATAGTTTTAAAATAATCAACAGTACATTATTTCTTCGATCTACTCATTATTATATTCATCTGATTCCCAATTCCTGAAAAATATTTCTCTTTTCTGAACTCACCTACATACTTCACCCGCTGCTGCCAATAATGAATTTCGTTCAGTAGTTTTCAATACAGTTCACATGAAAGAGGCATTTCACGTGCCATCGTCTGAAGTCCTTGCTTGATGCCAACGCCTTTCACATACAAAGGTCGCTTGTTACTCGCTTCCGTCCACTCCCCCCATTCCTCCATGCCTCATGCGAATAGGTTCCTTCTTTGGGGAATTTCGAAGGCGAGAAGAAATGCAGATCTAAAATTCAGGAAAAATGTTACAAGATTCAGTTATTAGTTATTAATTTCGCACAAAGTATGAGAAACTTCAAAATCGGTAAAATTATTTACCTTTAACAAAAACAAAGAACTACAATGTTGAAATTTTACGAGAATTAAACAGAGCTACTTTGGTTTACTCGCTTAATGGTCAAACTACGCAGCAGCAAATAAATACAATATGTGCTGCTATCTGTACAATTGTAAGTTGGAAAATTATTTTAAAACTGCGCTATAGAATTTATAAAAACTGCATTTAAGTTTGGTATCTCCAAGTAGAAATGCTTTACGGGAAATATCATACAAAATTAACAACTCTTTCATTTAACGCCTATGTGCTCGTATTTATAAAATGAACTCCCTTATATTATTCTGACTCCCTTACCATGTTTGCGTAGCAAGAAATTGTGCAGTTTTCAGAACTTTGCAAAGATATTTTTTATTTGTAGCGTAATGAGGTGTTATTTATCAGTTCGTACTCAATTACCACCCTCCTGCGGCTGAGCGGTGCCTCCACTTATTGGAACTCAAGGCATGAGCGTCACAATTGGGCAGCAAGTCTTCTCACGCTCCACATCAGGCTCGGACAGATTAGTTCAACTTGCGTGTTTTGCACTTGTCTTGATAAAACAATAATACCTGATATTCCCTCAATCAATAAGTTAGCATTTTCAGGGATGATACCTCAATCCTGTGAACGTGAGAATAAAATAGGCTTTTGCGAGGCGTTTAAAAGCTGTAAGTAAACTGTACGTTGCAATCTTTCGGCCGTGCAATGTACGATTGAGTTTCATCAGCATGTTGAATTTCCCTATCATTGCCTTTTAATTACTTATATCTATGAACCCTGATTTACAATGGAAGTTTCCCAAAGTTTTGTTTTTTAGCGCCTAATATCGTTCAAGGTTGTTAATTTCTTGTTTGCTCATGGGTAACAATGATTGTATCTTCAGATAATGTAAAACATATGCTCGTAAACATGTTAATTACTGTTTTGTTCCGGATAACTTTAGGAGTTTATTTTACGCATCGTTCGTTTCAAAGCCTCGTTAGCTGATGCAGAGCGATGGAATAATTTTTCTGGTTAGAAACCCATTTGTTGCGGCGTCTAGCGATAAAACACAGGGAGTGAGTTGGTGTATAACTGGGGGCGTTAATTTCTCATCTTTACTACGGATGAATTAACTTGATTAGAAAGTCATACAAATGGCTCTGTGATCAAAGAAACTCGTTAATTTACGGGGCTTCCTCATTTCACGGTTATTTCAAAGGGATGTAAAAGCGTACCATGAATCGTGTGGAGATACCTTTCGAGTTTTGAAGAGGTTTTTGACGTTTTCAGATCACAGGAAGTTTCTTAGTGTTTTCATTTCTCATACAATAATTCTTGCATTGACGTGAACAATTTTCGTCTGTTATGACGAGTTTGTCATTTTTCCAAACAAAAATATTTTGTATACCGTGTGTTGATGCCAATTTTTCAAATTTCCTACAAAAAATATTCAATATCGTCCTTCTAAAACGATTCACGGTTGCTCGAAAGTAACATTGAATTGGTGTATTTTTTTATGAAACTTTGAGAGATGCTAACAATGACGCACGATCATAGAGGTTGACTTTTTAATTTACGTTTTCGCTCCAAGTGGACGATCGTCACTTGTCGCCCGCCGATGTTATCCTGTGATAAGGCTGGGCGCTATCAAAATGAAGTGAGCGATAGGGGCTGGTATTTGTGGCCCCAAGTGTTGTCTCTTTATGATTTGCTTATCTGTCTCTATATCAGCTATAGTTCAATCTATTTTCTCTCGCAAACAATATTTTAACCTCAGTTTGTTTTTTGGTACTTTTATCTTTCTCAAATTATATTGCACTTAGGTTTTTGGGAATGTAAGGCAATTGCGCCCACAAATTAGTTTAACTATTGATAGATTGTGCTAGAATGGGGTTGCTTCTGTGGTGTAAATATCCTGTTCAGTAAGGTGAGACATCTTTGAAAATAGGTCTACATGAGACATTTACTTCGTGATGTTTTTGCACGAGTGTAATATAAGCTCTAATACCTTCATAGATTAATAAGAACATTAGTTTTGTCCTTTTCATGCTGTAGATCAGTAAAAATTGCAACCTAGTGTTATAACCCTCGTTTTGCAATGATGTCATTCGAATAGAAAAATCACCATATACACATATTAACATTATCTGTTACGAAAATGTTCAATCAGATTCTCTCCACTGATGTGCCTGTGTTTGAGATACATCGTCCCATGTCTGTCTGTAAATGTATGTATTTACAAATATAAAAGTGCATACATGCACGCAGATGACACTGGAGTCAAGAGCCAGTGGTGTCTCCGTCCGTTCACGGCAGGGCAAGTGGTCGCCTAGAAAGGAGGCGTTTTTTCAGTCCAATATCTTTTTGGATAGAAAATTTTGGAAAACCTTCGTATAATTTATTTCTATTTCCTGCACGATAGTCTTAAGAAAGTTATTAATACCCTAGAGTAATTTTTGCAAATACAACAGAGAATAAGTACACTTGGATAAAGAAAATCATTCTGATAAAACAGCCTCATGACTAATTCAAGCTGACTCTTCCTTTAAATATTTAGTTATAAACTTTTCATTCAGCATGTTTAGATTGGTTCAAGTTATGTTAGGTTAGTTAAGCAGTCAGTGTGCTCCAAACATTAGAAAATGAGGACATTAAATGCATCAAATCTACAGGCGTCCTTTAAAAACTTTCCGAAGCTGTGAACGGTTTGATGCTTAATAGCTTACCGTGTTATCGTGTATTATTTTATATAACAAATTTGAGGCCAGTAATGAGAAGAGTTTGAAGTTGATAAGTAGTTTTTTCAGTCTTGAACTAGACTCATTAAGAAAATAATTTTTACCCAGATGCAAACTTCAACATTCAGATTTTCTCATGAGCTCTAAGTTCCATTGTTGATAGTCTGTGCTAGGCTCAACATATTCTGAGTGATTTATCGAGGACTACTTGTGATGTAATGCAGGGGATGAAACGAAATTTGTACGATACACTTATTTCTGCAATCTCATCCTTCAAATTCTTAGCGTTGATCATTCTGTAATTTATTTATTTTCCTGTAGGTTAACTATTTTAAATTGTAATGCAGAGAAAATTTGAGAGATCGTTTCAAAATGAGCTTTTCTGTAGTGGATTTTTACTCCTGTGAGGTAAGTTTAAGCGAACACTACTCACCCCGTTTTATGGAGCGGCCGCACTCGCTCTCCAGAAGTTCCGGGAGTGCGGATCAAAACTTCGCGGACGCTGAAAAAGTTGATGTAAAATCCAACCGTGTTGAAAAACTTTATGAAAAAGCAGAGCTTGTTGAAGGGCAAGATTGTCTGGAAGCGAATACAGATCTTGAGCAAGAATTCGAACTCCAGAAAACCGCTTCAAAGACTTCCGCGATGGACGAAAGTTTGAGCGAAGGATTGCTAGAATCCGAAGTTAAATTATCAGAAGAGGAGGGTAACTGTTCCCAAAAGTTTCAATATTTAAGCCAGACGGTTACAGATCCCAGTCGTAACCAGTCGCTGCCGAAATCTACATGCGTTTCGTCGGTGGAACTTAGGTGCCCGCCAATGAGTTGTTCCGTTTCAAATGATTCGAAAAAGTTACGCATTCAACGGAATTCTGATAAAATAGTTCCACGAAGTGAACAAAATCCAACTTTGGAAATCCCTCCGCGGAAGATCCCAATCATCACACATCATGTTCGTGAAAGAAAAGTTCCAACTCAAACGATGTCTTTAAATGTAGCCAAAAATTCGGTCAATTCTCCACATGTCAATGACCGACGGAAAATTAGCGCCTTAAACCTAGGTAATGAAAAGTCTACCGTGAATATGAGACCCACAAATTCGAAACAACCAAGTAAGTCCCAAACTCTCCCACTTAGCCAACGAAAAGCTATCGAAAAATATTCCTCAGTCTCCGCTCCTGGCACAACTCGATCAGCCCTCACCCCAGCTACGCCTGCCCTTGGATTATGCAATACGCGCCAATCATCCTGTGTCCCGAAGAACAAAGCAACCACGGGACAAAGGCCCTTACCCGCCTCGCGAGCCGGGCGGTTACACGTCACCCAAGGGAAAATCGGTGCAGGTACGTAATTAAAAACGACTCGTAGGCTCATGCCAACGAACCGGGGCGTTTTCTTAGATGAAGCAGGGCCTATATTTTATCTTATCATTTATTTATTCGAATTAGAGATGTGTTTTTTAATACTATGTTGAATTACTCTAAGCTCATTTCGAGTCCCATTGTTCTGAGAATCTTGAGCACAAAGGACAAGCGGTTAATTTTGCATGACTATGAAATCTTCACGGCAAAGATGAGGAGTACCTTTTCTTCTTATCTAGGTTTAATGAGGCTTTGTTGATAAGCTACACGCTAGTGTGCTTGGAATGCTTGCCCGTCTGTACAAAACAAGATTGCCTGCACCATTCCGTTGAACATTCTGTTGACGTCACAGAAGAAGTTCCATGACGTGAAGTGCAGCTCACAAACCTTTATTTGAATTTGCTACCGTTTACCAACAATTTATTTGCAGTGTAGATCATAGGATATTAGTTATTAAAAACATAACTATGAACCTAAACTCGTGTTAATTTGACGTTTAACAGCGCAAAAATATTTTGGTTTTCTCACAGAAAACATTCTCCAAGTTATGGCGAAATGAGAGCGTAAAATGAGTTATCTTCAATTGCGCAAATCGTTCTTCATTTAACTGAATCGATGAAATAGCAACAGCGATAAAAGATATTTCCGCTTAAATTTCTGTTCTACCCGTTACTTCAATTTAGGAGATACCCCGGCCCGCTTTAGCTGCTTCGGAAAAATTGCCATTGATTAAAACAAGCATTGCATCCCTAGAAATTCTTTATTTAAGATATTTCTGGCATACTAAAGTTGAATTCTTGGGAGAAATTTTTGCCTTTAATAGCATAGAAGCAGAATATGCTAGAAAAAATCTGTGAATAGAATTATTAAAGAAAGTATGAACATTTTGTACATTCGAAGTTGAAAACATATTGATACAAAATAGATTTTTCCTTTAGAAGGGATTATGTTAGCACTTTTCGATAGCGTTTAGAACAGAACTTCCTACATTGTTGCTGTTATGCACTTGCAAACTACTATGAGTAGTATCTAAATACTTACGTCAGCAGTGAATACTGTAGCACCACACACTGCAGTACAACTACATGTGTGGTTTAAAGCAAAGAACATACAAAGTTACAAACACAACACAAGAAACGATAATTCAAAATTGGGAAGCAAAGGAGATCTGCAGTAAGATATCAAAAAAGCTAAAAGTTCCGTTAACGGCCATCGCTTCAGATGTTTCCACGTATAATAGTCAGAGAACTGGAAAACAACTTGCAATATATGGCGCGCCACTCAACATAAATAGCTCTAAGATCTATGAGAAAAATGTTCAAAATAATCCAATAAGCTTGCGCATAGAGTTGTAAGAACATTTATCAGCATCAAGTACAAGTGTCTCACTACTTACTGTGTACAGTGAACTTCACAGAGATCAACTAAAATTGTGCTCTCTAATTAAATCTTTATTGTTGTTCAATAGAGATGTTGTTCTACTAGGGAATGCCAGGTTTAAATTCGCTCGTACGTATAAACAAAAAACCGGAAAATTTTGGGACAGTGTTCCCTGAGAACAAACTTGAATTATTTTATCGCCATTCTTGAAATCATGTTTGGCAGAAAGACGGTACTGCTTCCAACAGAAAACACAATTCCTAATGTAAAATTTGATACCGTGACCAGGGGATGTTTTTCCGTTAACGGAAATGGTAATATACGCATGATGGATGTTAGAATCTATGCACCACCATACCAAGATATTTCGCACATCAACCTGCATGTTTCAATGGAAAAGCTGGAGCACCCAGTAGATTGGCTCTTCTATAGCAAGGTAACGATCGTAAGCATACAGCGAAATCTACAAAGAAATGGCTTCGTGATCACACAATAAAACAATTTGAGGGGCGACGTCAGTCGTCTAGATTTAAGCCATGTTGAATATTTCTGGTGCTATTTGAAATCAAATTTTTCTCCAAATTTTTGAAATGCATCCAAATTCTGAGGAATACATATATGCTCAGAAGAATGGGATAACATTACCAAAGAAGCGTAAAAATCATTAATTAACGGTTATTGACATCGATTGTGTGCCGTGGTGGTAAATAAGGAGTATGCAACAAAGCATTGAATAATAATTTTGATTGAGTTTTAAAATGTAAAAAAATTCATTTTTACAAATTGAAAAATGTGCATACCTTAATAGACAATTTTCTTAATTTTTCTCGCATATTCGGCTTCTATGGAGTTTAGTACTAACATTTCGTCAATTATTTTCGTTTCAAATAGAAATTTTTTGAAAAAACATTTCTTTGTGTACGAATATTTGTTTTTCTTTACTGTATGTTTACTGCTACTAATATAATATTACGAACATCAGAATGAATAAGAAGGTGCAAGGAAAAAAGAATTGGGATGCTGTTGAAAAATGCCCCAAAGTTGTGTGGCATGGCATTTTTAGTCGAGCTTTACCGTGGAAAAATACTGCACTTCTTTCATTACTAGAGTGCGCTTTTACCAGTTCTGTGTTCAGTACTAGTCCTTAAAACACCTGATTTGTGATTGTACATGTGTAACGTCTTGAGCGGGAAGTGATGTCGAACTTGTAAATTTTTTATTTTATAGCTCATTACTGCTGTCGTCGGTCGATAATTACTGTTATTAGCATCCGAAACTCTTACAGATTATCTACTTCTCTTCAACGGTCAGTATTGGTCTTAAAAATGGTCATTTAAAGAATGAACACTGACAACTGCGAAGTTACCATATTAATTTTCTTAGCTCATGCGAACTGACAAACATCAGACATCGGCCAGCTCTTCCCTGGTTGCCCTGATATTGCATTTCATCAAATGAATTGGAGGGAGGCCTCGTATAGTCAAGAATATTTTTCTTTTTGAGTGTCGTGACACTTATAACACCATCTGCATAACATTTTCAAAATGTAAAATATTTTCATAACGCATGTATTTAACTTTTTTAAATCATTCAAAGCACTTACTTCTACTATACGAGGGAAACTAGATTTACACAATTGTCTGACGAGCTTTTCTGTTTCCGCTAAGTGTTGGAAGGATTATTACAGCAATAAATTACTACTGCACTAACCTCGAGGTAAAACCCATACGATTGAAAGTAATCTTTTTCTTGTTTATTTACATGACAAAAAAAAAATCTTTTTCACACGCGCAAAGTTGCCCGTGTATTGTACATTATGTATATTATTAAAATTTTACTTTGCAGACAACATTAAACCACATTTCTTACGCTCATCAGGTATTTCCGGCTTCATATTCATGACAACGTAAGGCTATAATGACATTATTGGCAGTGATCTAAATTTTAACCAACGCACTCAACTCGAGCACGTCGCTTGATCATTTGGAAAGATAAAAAGTAAATGCATTTATAAAGTGTTACGACACACATCTCGAAATTTTCCCCAGACGGTCCACAGTTATCGATATCTGTGCAAAGGCAGCTAATTACAAGCTTTTACGAGCAAATTTCAAATTTGCATCTATGCTATAATTTTGCTTTTTATTCAAAATTTGCTCAAAATTGAATTATTTGCGTTAATTTTTTAGTTCATTTATCAAAATAGGTGTATTCGGGTCAAAAGTTTCATCGATTAATAAAAAAATGTTGTCTATGCAGATACCCATTATTTACCACTCATTTCATACAATCAATCATTCATTTCAAAAAGCGTTCTCTTGGTTAGTCGAAAATTGGTCACTCGGTGAAATCGGTTGCATAAATCAAGTTAAATTTATGCGTTCGTTATGTCAATTTTGTACTATCTACGTATTGCATGCACCAATCAGCTACTGGTGGAAGTCAACTGTCTTGTGTGAACTTCCGCTAGAGACGAGCGTATCTCGACATCTGTATTATTAATAACTTCGAAGCATGAAAATATACAAGTTACTTGCGAGTTTTTATTTATAAATCTTGAAGCTATGGTTTTCATTCCAGATTAGTGATTTTAATTTGAACGTGCATATAATTGCTGATGACCCTCTTATAGTGCATCATTTTTTAACGTCGGGGATTCCCTGCGTGTGGCATTTTTCGGGGTGATGGATTTTTAAGGTGCTGCTATACTGACGCCAAATGTTGGGCTTTATTCCGGAACGTAACTTATCAGTAGTTCGAGGGTTTCTATTCATTATTGGTGGTAAAATGAATGTGGCGTTACTTAATAGCTTTGCATTGTAGGTTCACCTTTAATTGTCATTGTACGCAGAAAATAAATAATTTCAATTCAAGACCTAAAAAATTAGTGTTATTTACTATTAATAATAAACTTTCTTTCAAAGGTTTCCTATCTAGTTCACATGTTACACTAGCAGGTCTATTTAAATGCTTTGAGATTTGCAAGAATAAATTCGGATCTGACAAGCTACGAGTCCGCACTGTAGCTGGTCAGAAATATTTTCTAATTTTTAATAATTTTTGCGAAACTTTAAGTTTTTAGGAACGCACATTAATTATACTCTCGTTGAAATAACCCAGAGGCCTGCTGAACAAAAAGAATTTTGAACAATTGGAAACGAAATGCATATTTTATATATCATTCTCAAGCTAAGTGCTTTCCTGAGAGCATATTCCACTGAACTGTACAAAGTTAACTAAGTCAATGTTTATAAATATGTGAAAGTTTAAAATTTAGGAAATGCGACGAGAAAATAACCTTATTCGTAACCATCATAGTTACGCTGAAGTTCTTATTCGTACGCCTTCTATGAAGCAGAGAATAGGAAATGGGTGATTTGTGATGTTTGAAGTTGGTAAAGTTTAACGTATGTGTTCATAGGAGGCCACCTGTATTTTTTACACTATTCACTGTGAAATTGATTTTACGATTTTAGTTATTGCATCTGAGTTGAATTTTTCATATAATTGCTGATTTAGGTAGTCAATGTATGTTCACTATATCTTAAGGTGTTTAGGAAAACGATGCACATTTTATAAGTTACAAAATTTGATATCTTTCTTCTTTCCCGTAGAATTTTCCAACACGGAGGTGGGCATAGATTTTCACTTTTCAATGGCCATCGCAATCGTAAAAATTTGTGTTTCTTTACATGGTGATCATTCTTCCAATTATCTTCTGATCGATCAGCTCCCAATGAGGCTCGTTAGAGGCTGCCTCCTTCATTATCGTATTGGCGTTTGGGCGGAAGGGACTTGTACCGTAGTAGAGATTTTCTCTGGGTATGTGCATGTAGTTAACGGTGAAGTCTTGGCTTTTTCCACGATGGAACTATTGACTCAGCGTGGCCTTCAATCAAAGAGAGCTTTTTAATCTTTTGGTATGAGTCAGTTGTGACCTTCTGGAGATGCGCATTCAGTAAAAAATACTTATTGAGGTTCGTCCTAAATCGTGAAATACAGCCTTGAATTTTCACGCACAAGCCCCAGTACAATATCTCTAAAAGCGGACCTTACACAAATTTTAGTCCCGTGATTTAAAAGTTTTCTTCGCATTATTAGTAATATGAGAGCCAAGATCACATCTTTCCGCCCGCCATGTTCATGCTTCTCTCCAATAAGGCATAAGCAATGGAATCGAAAATATATCGCATAAAGAAGTGGGGTTTCTGATAATCTCTACTGAATTACGCACATTGTTATTTATCTCCAAATTAGTGATAGTGATCCTAAGATCTTGTTGTTGGTCTAGTGCTCCAATTGGAGTTTTATTCGTGGTGTGTAAGAAGTGCCGATTATTACTTCTAATGCTCATTATTGCACATTTTTGACGTTTTACCTCATTCGTCTAGTTTTGGCTCATTGGAGAAGACGGTTAAGGTTTGGTTGAATTGTAATTCTGTCCGCCGTCAATTTGTTAATTTACTGATTCCCAGGTCAAAGTCGATGATGAAGAGAAGCAGGCCTAAAGCGCTCCCTAGGGGAATTTTTGAAGTTTTTCGAATTTAGTTACTGTTTTGCTTGGGAATCCCTACTCTTTGAGTGCGACCAATGATAGAATTTCGTATTCTCCCAGAGTAGTTTCTCTGAATACCAAAGGCTTCCCCTTTGGCCATAAGCCTTTCGTGGGGGAACTGCATCGAAGGGCTGATGTGAAAGTCAAATATATGAGGTCAACGGCTTCTGTACGGTCGAAAATTTGGTTGATCATGCAGGCTTGAGACAACCCGTCGGAACCCGTGCTAAGTTTCTGCAATCAAGTTTGACTTCGACGATATTAAGTTATTAGAACACTCTTTCCATCGTTCCACTGATATTAGATGTCAGGTCGATTTGGCGATAGTTATTGTGTACTCGTTTGTTCCTTTTTTTAAACTGGATTGACATTCGCCTGCTTCTAGTCCGGCGGGACAAGAAAGTTGAGAGCAATTGATTGATGTTTACTATGGGTTCGCTGATTTGTTTGGCTGTTTCTTTAAGTATAGCGGGGAGTTGTGCCGTCAGGTCCGGTCGATTTGTATAGGTTCAAAAGGATTAACTCTCGTTCGATTTCTTCCGCCGAGAAAGTGCCGTTTCACATGGGTAGCAGCATGGGTGTTTAAGGCTTGAATTATGGAATTTCAGTTGAATCACGTCGAGTGAAAAATGTGGTAGAGTGTGTATTTAGAATTAAGCTTTAATTTTGTTTTCTGTTAAGGCTTGACCGTCATGTAATGCCGATCAGCGGTCCGATGGTATCATATCTTTTTTAGTCGTCTTTCATTACCATGATTGTAGAAGCGTATTAGATTTGTTTTGGCTTGTTCTACCGCTGTAATTTCTTTATCTACTCTGTTTGTGTGATCATTCGTTTAACCGTTCTGCAAGCACGAGTGCACACCAGTCGATGAGTTTCTGATTGGGACAAATTCAAGTGTTCCATACGATTGTTCCCTGGCATACATGAGATGTTAAATCTCGTATGTGAACCAGGGAGGATTATTGGTCGGCTTCAGTCGCTTTTTTGGGATAGGATGCTCTGAGGTGATGAGTTTTTTTTCTCTAAGCATCGAGAAGCGTTCTTAAGCATTTACATTCCTCATTACATCACCGAAGTCAATTCCGTCGAACTGTTCTTTCATTAATTCGAAGTATGCCCTTGAGAAGCTGGGAATACATTTCGTATCTCCCTAGCATTATAGCCATTGACGGCGAGCGCAAAATGTCTCGTACGGTAATCTCTTACTTTGTCCATCACCTCCGTGGCGCATATTTGGAGGTCCGGGGTCGTCTTAGCTGGACCTAATATTGTATATTATTTACTTTTCTCTGTTGAAGGACGAGCTGCATTAAATCATTTCCGTTTAGGAAATCAATACGCTTGTTTCCAGAGGCTCTAATTAGTCGTGAGGCCCAGTCGATAAAAGGAAAATTGAAATTACTCACCGTTATTGTTCCGTGCGGAGTACTGAGAATATTATCGTGGAGATCAATAAATTCACCGTCACCGGTTGCTGTGCTTGCTGGGTGTCTATAGACGACTACAGTCTGGTACGCAGCTATCAATGGTATGAAAAAATAATTCTGAATGGCTTAGTGCAACGAATGAACTCGAACAGAATTCAGTATTTGTCCTAATTTTCAGTTAAGTTAATAGTTAAGACATTTAGAGACTCAAACCTGACTTTATCGAGTCAACTCGATGTTTTCTATACATCTCACCCCAGCCAATGTAATCTCGTATTAATCATCTTGTCTATTAATAGTTTCTGCTCTGCTTCCCACTCCTGCAAAGGTGAGCTGATTTCAAAGACAAATCAATCGGATCATAGCAAATACCTCGCCCGTAATCGGCATCAGATATTGCTTCTACATCTAACAGTTCGGGGTACTTTTAAAAGTTCGCAGCCTGTATTAACAGAATCCTATTCCTCTGCAAATTCTACTCAAAAGTTTCACTAGAAAAAGAAAGTACAAATTGACGCAATAATCTGAGAGCATAGGCTTATTTGACTTACAATTATAACTCGTAAAGTTCCATTTCTGCTTGAGTTATAATAATCAGTGTCTTATAATAGTTGCCAGTTTACTTCGTTTTTTCAATTGGAGAGTAGACTGCTCATAATTCACTCGCTTGAAGAAAAACTTGTGCTTCAAGATTTGTAAGAGATATTCATTGCTGGGCAACCGCTAGGATATCGGAAGTAAATAATAACGAATTTTCCCTCGCAGACTTGTGTACACTAGCTGGGATTTATTTCTAAAATTTCATATAATTCGAGACGATAGTAACAAACTATGGCCTTATAGGCTACAAAAGCTACGGAATCATGGAGTCAAAGTAACATGAAGCAATAATAGGAATGGCCTGTTTGATAGTGAGGTAGCTTGAGGACTACTTAACGAAATTTTAGTCATTGTAACAGCTTGATTTAGGCAATTTCATTTTGAATTAATTTGATTATTATAAAGTCATTTGGATATAATTAAGTTAGTCATTTTAAGAAGAGGGATAATTTGAAATTGCAACCTATCATTTACGAGTTCATCGCCTTCAAGGTCTGCCATGGAGTACTGATAGTTCAAGGCGCTAGAGGCTCGGAGGGGTCGGCAAAGTGGTCGATATCGTCCTCCGGGGGTCGACATTTTATCACATTTCTTTTCATTTTTGGTCATCAAAAATGTCAATAATGGTTTAATATTTTTCTTTCGCCTATTTGTATGAGTGTGCATGAAGGGGGTCGATCTATAAATACAAACATCCTATGAAGGGGTCAACGGGTAAAAAAGTTTGCCGACCCCTACCGGCTAGACCTAAGGCCTCTCACAGCTCATGACTTCTTGCATAAACACTTAGTCCCAGCTCCCAACACTGAGCCTTTGATCGCCATTTGCTAAATACGACCGAATCAGAACGTCGAGTTTTGATTTTGTGTTGCCAAGTTTGACATCCCCAGTAATTTTGAATAGATGTTAACTGTTGATTTTGTTTATAAAACTAAGCTCAGAAAATTGACTAGCTAGTAGAAATGAAAAGTATTGTTTGACCACGAAGTACTTTTTGTAGGTCAAATCTAAACAACACACGCGCATGTGTCATAAGCTTGCGATTTCCTGAGAACTCTTTCCTGTATTCTGCAGTAAATCCTGCCCCGAACCACGGCCGCTCCTACCCTTGCATACAAGGGAGTCCTGTCTCAGAAGCTGAACAAAAGCTAAGTGACTGACCGCATGCGAACAGACCAGCGTGTGCTGCCACTCCTGCCTTGATGAGAATTTTGTGGTAATTATGAACTAGGCTGGCGGCCAACGCGCGAGCGAGTTCACGAGCCTCCTCTGCCGACTTCTGTTTGGAAAACATTAAAATGCGATAAAAGTTTCCAATGAATCATATCGGTAATTTTGTGATCGTAAGTTACCCAAGAAAAAGGCTGAGATGTAAAATACAATGAATGTGAAGCCTCGTCTGGGATCGTCTTCATCTTCAACTCGTGCAGTAAGCACCGTCGTACTTGACTGTTTTCTGAGAAATATCTTCTGACGTCCCTTACAAATATCTGGCACGCAAAATAGCACGTTCCAAAGTACTTTAGGAACTGATAATCTTTTATTGAAAATTTAATTCGTGTTTCTTTAATTTTGGATGCAATTTACGATTTTTGTTTGATAGGCATACGTTTCTATGTTATTCATGGAATGTTTCGCCTTATGCCCGCATTTGAATTAAAGACTGCTTCCTCTAGCATTTATTCGTACCATTTCTAGTATTTTCTACGTTGTTCTTCTACCGCTCAAGACGTGACTCGCGCCTAGCACACATGGAGTGAGCGGCATAACCAACACTACATCAGAGGCTACAAAGTTTAAAAAGGATACTTTCTGCGGACACATACTGTTGCCTCTTCCTTTAGTTTACTCTAACATGCGTGTCTAGTTTGAGGGTAGTGTGTTGATAGCGAAAGATAAACAATTTCAAACCCTGACCTTTTTTAATGAAACTCGGGAGTTTGAGTGCTCACTGGGAAATGTTAACAAGAAATGCGGATTTTGTGAAACGATGAGTATTATGAACGACTGATGCAAGGCAGTGTTCGTGCAATGTACCGCTATAATATTGTTCTTATAAATGAATACTTTCTTCATAAATGGTAAACGAAATTGTCATTCTAGCATATCCGTTACTCATACGAAGTTTTCTTTGGATTGAAGTTTTTTATTGTTTCGTTTTCATTTCAATGGAAAATTTTTGAGTGATCATTATTTGTGAGTCCCTCTCTTTGTTGGGATAACATATCAGGTCCAGCACTTGTTTAATATTCAAGTTCATTGTATGTGTCGCCTTCATGTGACTTAAATTGATCTCAAAATACAGGGTGTCACAGAAAAAATGTACTTCTTCTTTGACTGCCCTCTACTCATGTATTTGGTTTTTATGTAGATGTTCATGGGTATAAATACAAATCTAGAACAATAAAGCAAAGAAAAAATATGAAAGTTAGGGAAATTAAATGCCCCAAAAAAAAATTGGTTTTACCTGAAACACAAACAAATAATATATGAGTAATCGTCAGTCAGAGGTTGAGTAGATCTTTTTGAGACACCCTGTATGTCTGCCTGCCCTGACGCTTATCCATTCGAGACATTTTCCGTGATCTCGAACCATAATCGTTCGTGCACGAGGTTCAAGGTGTGATCCTACGCGCTTGCCATAATCCCCTCATCACGTGCATTGCGTCTGCAGTCACGAATGTTTCCAATTCGAAAGTTCTACATCTAAATCTACATTTTTTCTGAAAATCGTACTGTCATTATTGACAATGCACCAGCTCTTAGCAGATCGGAAAATCTTCAGCAACCTCCACACGTACAGATTCTTTAACTCGCACCCAATTCTTACTTCGGAAACCCAATTGAATTGGTTTGGAACGTTTTCAAAACGAACGCAGGCCAAGAGAAGACATAAAAACATGTAAAACAAAGAATGAGAATTAACGGTGTGAAAAACTGAGCAGTGGTTGAGAAACTTGGGATTTCTTGGCTAAGAACATATTTTTAAAACTAGGGTGAACAATTATTATGGGAATACAAATTCATTTTAGTAAATTCCTCATTAACGCTTCATTTCTTTTGTTTTTCGTTGAGAGCATTTAGAAAGAGAAAATTTGTAAACTGGATAGTCACTAAGTTTATTGCAACATTTTGTTTAGTATTAAATTTTTTTGTTAGGTAGATATTTTCTTTAACATATATAAATATAAGTATATTTGCAATAATTTCCTGTTTATGAATTGTTCACGTTACTTATTTAGAAATGAAACTCTCATTTAGTGAATATTTCATACCTGAAATGAACTCAACAAAGGAACTTTGTGGAGCTTAAACTTAGAATAGTAGAAAAAATAAATAATTTATTCTCACTTTGAGGAACTTTATTTTCAATTTAGGAACTTGAATTGAATTTGGAAGAACTTGAGTTTCATATAGCTATCGTAATTTTCATTTTGAGGGACTTGAATTTCCCCTGGAGAAAATAAACCTGGAGGAAATGGTACATGGCGCTAAAATATGTTCTACACTTCTTTCACTTCGTTTTTTCAGTGTATCCCTTAGCTTACGCAGGGAGGGCGGACCAATTTTTTTGGAAAACTGTTTTTGTTGATGCAAGAGCAGAAATTTTGCATTTTGTTTAAATTATTGTGAAGTTAGTGTCTCGTAACGATCTCGCGACGCCTAAATACTCCGGACTGAGGGCGCAAAGATTATTACTCAGAACATCCTTCATCTTTGAACACTGTGAAAGTGCTTGAATTTGAGGTATTTTGCTTTTTGATTATCCGAGTGGAAAACTTAGAATAATGTGTTCATTGGAGTAGATTATTTACATACACTTCATATATCTTGTATAAAATATACATGCAAGATGCATTTAGTATTAGTTTTATCAAACGAATTGAGTGCCCTTCAGCTGTACTAGTCACCAGGTGTCAGGACGAAGATCACAAGTCTCTACCATTTATATTCATGTGATAGTGGACGATCTTTGCCCAGACCGACAAGTGACTACAGCAATCGTGGACAACTGCCCAGACAATTTATCCCACCACCATAGCAATGTGAGCTGCGCTGCGTTCTCAGGACTTCCAGCAGCAGATACAAGAAAGGCTCTGATCTAATCGAATGTGGTTTCGATTCTTGGAGCTGGGTACCCAGTCTAACTTTTTCGCTGCCTGCGTGCAAGTTTCTCGCAGCCTAAGCGATTTAGGCGATTAAATCGCTTAGGTGGCAAAAAATATACATGCAGGTGGCGAAAAAGTTGGGCTTGGTAACTGTGATGACTACATTCTTTCGAGTGAAATACTATTTACACCTGAACCTGAAACCTGTTAGCTGACTTTTACGAGATTTTTCATAAATTTATAAACACCATTGGGCCTCAGCCGAAAGCTGAAAGGTTAGTTATAATTTCCAGATGTAGCAGAGTAGACTTTGATTGTCTGTTTATATTTATTTTGCTTTCATGATGGATTGCTTTCATTGTGAATCATTCGCTGTGGATTTTGGGTGTTCTTTATGTGTTTATTTTTAAATCGAAATTTTTTACTGCCAAATGGTCAATCAGATTGCGAGCTCTAGAGCGGGACGTCTAATCAGTCATTCACTCGACTCGATTAACTAATGCGAAATCCCTCTCTTTTTTATTTAGGTTATGACATAAATACCTATCATTCATTACTAAGACGTTATCTAGCGCGATTCTTCTGCAGGCTCATCAGCTAACTGCAGACCGCTAAGGAGACGATGTACGACACCTACCATCATTGCTGCGATCAAACATTTTACCACCTAAATCCCCTACAGAGTAAATAGTACGTGTTTCGTTGTTTAGTTGCCTGCTTGCTTGGCTGGTCCCTTCGTCCTCCTTACCGAGGACTACAAATCTGGAAATTAGCGACATCAAGGGAAAATAAGTGAAATTCGCATGTGATAAAGAGGAAGTATTCGTCCATACTCTTACTTGTGTCACAATCTAAATCAAACTCAAATTAAATCACACCCTTAATTAAAGTCTCAATTATATCGCACCTTTGAAGCGCCTACCTGAGCTCTAAATAATGGCTGCGAATTTCTGTTTCTGAGCGGCAAAATATTTATATTGAAATACTTGTTTTATGTCCGAATCTGAGGAATTGACATGAGGAAATTTTGAAAGGTATTGAAGTCTCCTTCACAGTTGCGCTCATCACGTCCTTACATTGGTCTAAATATTAGGAGAATAATAATCATTGAAGTCAAATTAACAAAACAATGAAGAATCTGAAGGCGATATGGCATGCGAGAACAACAAATCCTAAGCATCACATGGCGAAGTTCAAATAATGGGGGCTAGGTATGTGGGTCGGAAATATCCGTGCTATTATTCACAATTATTAAGAAACTTATGGCTCTAAATACATTTAAATAACGAAAATAAACGCGTTCCAAAGTTTAAGCTATAATTCTATTGGGAAAATTGCTTTCAATGACCAGTTTAAATGTGTATTCTTCATCGTTCTGTGCCTTTATTCTCAATAAGGATAACATCAGAATGAATTTCAGTTGATTCAAAAAATTGCTGTTTAAACAGCAGGTCTTTGCATACATTGAGTAATGTTCAGGTAGCCAGTGTACAGGACGGGGGTAACAGCACCCAAACCCGCGAAGTACGCGACTTTCGTATTGCTAAAATAATTCCAGCATTGATGCTTCTGAGCTTGAGAATAAAAAGTAACGCGAAAAGCGCTACACGTAAAGTCATTTTTATTACAAAAGTTCAATTAAAACTGAAATGAAACCTACTCTGAATGACACCCAAAGTGCTTCCTCGCTTTATGTTGCCAACACATATAGTTCAGTTACTCAGTTTTTCCATTACCTTTTATAATTTTTTACCGTTGTTCGTGTTTTTTTCAAAGTTTAAACTTTTTGTAAATACTTCATTAGTGAATTAATTCTTTCTCTTTTGGTTTCGTTTTACAGAGATTTTTGCTGAAGATGGACAGTTAGTCCGAAACGTTCAGTTTTATTTGACCATTTTAAATAAAAATGACTTTACGTGCAGCGATTTTCGCCTTGCTTTTTATTTTCGTATTGCTCTTCTGGGGAACTCTCAGTACAACTCTGCGTCAAACAAGTTCGATTAAAATTTTTGCCCATGCCTCAAATATTGCACGTATAAATTCTTCATTTTCACTAACAAAACTAATTTAGCAATACATGGGAGCAGAGTTTAGTTACTGACACAAAAACCGAACGTATTTTATACGTGAGCAAAATTGCGACTTAGACTTCCGCCTCTCGGACCCATTTATCGACCTGTAATGCTAACACTACGGATAAAAATGTTCAAGAATTAATTAACAATAGCAGAAAAATCAAGACTCGTCATGAATGACCGCAGAACTACTTTATTAGTGAAAAATACTGACAATCAGACTGTGCTTCTCTGTATATTTAGTGCAGCACCACATGATTGGTAGTACTTGTCTCATGGAAGAAGTTCATTTCAACTTGGAATGACAAATAATTCGATTCATTTTGACCCTAAAAACGAGGGGGTAATTCTCAAACATCATTATATTAAACGCCATTAGAAATAATTCTTGAAATGGAGCTTCTGGTGTGCAGCTTCTCGCCTTGACTACGCACGCTGCATTTTGTCTTCTCACCGATGTAAGCGCTCAGTTTGTCCTTGTACGATCCATCTGTCGGGTTTGAATTGTTCTTTTTCTCTAACCGCTGATCAAGCAACATAGCGAGCACTTCAGTAAACACACGGCCATCGAGCCGTTTGTTATTGCTTTGGAGAATACGTAAATTTTGCTGATAATTCCATTCCATTGACAATTAAATAGCTATTAGTTAGTAGTCGTTTCTGTTCAATTTTCACATAAGACTAACATAATTAGATAGAACGTGAAATTCCTTTCAAAAACTTTTGAATAGTTACTCTGGCGTGTCAACGGAAATTAACATAATATTTGATATAAAAGTTTGCAGGAAAAGTCTAGTTGGAATCATAAAATAATTCATAATGTTACGTTACAAAAATAGTTAGAATGCTAGTACATCTTTGCCGTCTAGAATTGAAGTATTATTTTGAGTTTGACCTATAATTAATCCTCGAAAACTGGGCTTGAATGAGTTTCACTGCTCATATATCATCCTTTTTTCGACTCCTCGGTTTTTATAAACATCATGTATCGAGAAAATGTTAACATGTATAAATAAAGTGCGTGATAAAAATAACACTGCGGGCATCATGTTCTGATCAGGCATCCAGTTTACAGGGCGAAAGTAGGAACGGACAACAAACAAAGCGAGCTATCAAGTGACAACCAGAGCGTTATCATATAGGGAGATAAATAAAATATTGAAAGAAAATTGAGCTATATTTTTAAGAATGATTTTTTAAGCACCAATTTGATTTGCACGAAAATATTCAAGTAATTTAATAACAGTGTTTTTAAATTATTTCACATTTTCTCCAGTGTATGACAAAGTAAATGACTAGTAATCAATACAATATATGAAGGCTATTGTATCATTTCTGTGCCACTGTTATATTCAAATTGAAAGAAGCCTATTCTTCCAGAAAATGACCTAATTTTTGCATGTTGCTGAAAAATAACGTTTTACCTCAATGACTCATACAAGAGAATTTCACAGATCACTAATGATAGCCATCGAAAAATGCTAGTTTTTTTAAATAAAACAGAATGTGTCACACTTTGCGTGTGGCAATGGATGGTTTTTAATTCTCCTTGCTCGATTAGTTTGTCCGTCCCAACTCCTGTAGTGTAAATTTGCTGCTTAGATGCTTGGACACAACATAATTCCTGCAAATTAAGGTTTTTGGAAATAAACGTTTTTCTTTCTTTCTTTCTTTCTTTCTTTCTTTCTTTCTTTTGAATTTCAATTTACTTGCATTGATTAAAGTTCTTCAGAAAATAATTTTGACATAAAAATAGAGTATTTGAAAGATGAAGGATCACTCATCTGTGCAGTTATTCAAGAAATAGTTTTGCGTAGAAATTTCACTTTAACTTAAACATCCCTTAGTATTTTTGACAGCAAAGGTATTTAAAATTTTCTTGATGCATTAGCGATGGGTGTGATCTCGTTCTTCATGACTCTCACTAATGCTTGTGCGCTATATTGACTACTTGTTTTATTTTTCTGATGGATAGCCTGCCAAATATTTTTATGAAATTCAACCCCCAAAAGTATCTTGTATTAAAATTGAATCAAATTCCTTCGATTTAGCTTTTTGAACAAATCTGTAAAATCAAAGTGACTAATCACCATAAAATCTGAACAGAGAGCATTAATTTCAATGTCTAAGTCCCATATCAATCGTTCATGTAGAACTGATATCTTTCATGGCTGCGTGAATATCGGCAGTGATAAGAATAATTCCGTTATAATGCAATTCATTGGGATCAATCTGGAAGTTATCCTATAAAGTACTTTTGAACTACACGACTTTCCAATAATTTTTACTCTGACTAAGCAATTTGAAAATGAAACATGTGAAATCAATATGGTAGGGACACATTAAAATATAAGAATGATCAGATTTAATACCGTGATTGGCTTAAATCTATCCTAAAATACTCAGGTTCTTTCATTTTGTTTGGTTATGTTCACTAATATGTCACGAATAACTTTTGCATAGTTTGTGATTGAAGTTTTCTATTTCGTTTCATAAAAAATACATTTTCGAAGGCTAACACTAGTTATCTGTAAAGTACTCGTCTATGAGTCATTGAGGTAAAACATTATTTTTCCACCGCCCTGCAAAGATTAGGTCATTTTCTGGAAAAAAAAGCTCCTTTTAATTTAAATACAACAGTTGCAGAAAAAGTTAAAACTTCTAAAGTGCCTTCATTTATTGTATTTATTACTTGTCATTGGACTGATTCATTCGCAGTAGAGGAAACCGTACGCTAGAATGATATGAATTGAGGATTTATGCCAACCATGTTTATATTAAAAATAAAATATTTCTCACTGGAAAGAAACGCTCGCCTTGCTTTGAAAGCAGTTAACGCGTTCTACTCCCCCGCCGGAAATGGTCCGTTTACATATTCCGTTCAACCATGGCGGGCTTGAGTAGCAGCTGCCGCTGAGCTGACTGCCTCTGCTCTGCATGTCAGTCGTCTGTTGTGACTGATTCAGTGAAGGTGTCGTGCTTGGGTTCCTCATGATGGAGGCCCGTTGATAACTTAAAACTCCGTAGGTGTGTTCTAGTATCTTAGATTAGTTAGCTAGTTTTTATATGATAGTGGTAGATGTTATTTTTCATGCTCATAAATTTTCTCTAGTAATTGATTTCTTATTGTGGAAGAAGTGAGAGTGGTTTACGACAGTTTTCTTTCCTACAGTTTATAAGGACGTGCCGTTTAACAACTTGTTCTTGCACAGGAGCCTACTCAGCCTATGTGGTTAGTTTTTATTTATCAATCAGAATATGTTCAAGTAGATTGGGCCCCTAAGTAAACGTATTTGGGTCATTTTGTAGAAATCGCTAGTGGGGTTGTTGTTGATTGTGCAACCTGATTGTTTGCATTGAGTTAATTATAAATTCGTCTGTAGTCTATGTGTACTAGTCAAAAGAAATGAAGAGAAATAAAAAAAAGTTCATGTCCAATAAAGTTGATACAAAATGTATCATTGATAAGTTCTTAGTTTGTAAACATGGGTATCTGAATACCCTTAAAGCAAATAGATTTAATTGTGACAAACTAAAGTGATTGGAGTGGTTTCTGGTTTGTTTTCCTGTATGTTTGAGTTTACTCCCATCAGGAGTTATTTTATTATTTGAAAATATTGTTAGCACATTTGAAAGGGATTTGTTTTATCATATATGATGGAAATGAATACTGGACTAAAAGAAATGCTATAAAATTGAAAATACTAAAAATAAGATTTTAGTGACAAGGCTGGGCTCAGAGGACTTACTGTTTTAACGGTTGAAAATTTTTGTGTCAAGTTTATGCTTTACTTTTCAATCTAATATCTATCTTTACCTTCTATTGCATTTTAATTAGTTGTTGCATTTTCTATGTTATGAATACAAATTTTGTCTTGCTTGCTCTTTTCAAGAACAGTTTGGAATTTTTGTTTTCCATATGCTTATTCACAAAAAACATTCATTATGTTGTTAAACTGAATTATTTGGATATATCTATGTTAGAAGTTGTGTGATTTAATCTGATAAGTTTTCTCTCAATGATGTGAAAGTGTTGCTAGTTAGTGTAGCTACAGTTTTCAATTGACTAACATGTTTATAACTCATTTCCACTATGAACCTTTAATGTACATAATTTGATTAACTCAGTTCTGATGGTTCAATTTTGTAGTGATAGCTATTGATTGAAAGGAAAAAATATGTAAAATGAACTATTCATTCAATACAAACATTTTTCTCCTATGATCAAATGAGTATCAAAGACAGTTTATAAATAATCTTCTTCAAGTCAAGTTTTTTTGTTTAGAACAAGCTTGCCTGAGAGTAGATTTTGGACATTTGTTTCTGCTTTAATGATGAGAATGGAGACCCCATAAGTTAATTGATGGTCTTATTTGTAACATTTTCTTGAATCTAAAATGATAGTAAAGTAATTTTGAGTAGGGTTTATTTCTAGAGTAGTGTCTTGATGCTTCTTCTAGAGAAGCATGATAGTGCCACTGCTTCAGTGATGTCATGATGCTGCTTCTGAAGTTATGTCATAGTGGCATTCCTTTTGCGCATTTTTTATCATTTTACTTGAAATGTGAGGTAAACAATGACTGTTGAACATAATTACTGTTATCACCATTTGTTATGATGAGTTATTTCTCTCAAGTATTCCAGCATTGATTGTTCACCGTCTTGTTCTGCTTCTCCTTTCAATTTTGTCAATTTGTGTGTGGTACATTTTACTTCCTGTCCTTTGTTAACTTCACTACTAAACGAATATGTGTTAGATATCCAAGGTAAATATTACTGGAAGATTTATTTTTTGGCCCATCACTCTATTGTTTATGCTCACACCTCTCTCCAGGATGCTACTTCCGTCTGCTGAATTTTGTTTTGTTTAAAATTTCTTTGAACTTCTGAAAATTTCTTGTGAAATTATTTTTCAGTAGTGTATCAAAATTGCAGCTCAAGATTTTTCTGAGCAATCCAATTTGCCAGAAAGCTAAAAGTGTAGAATGTTTTGTATGTCTTGCTATTTACATTATATGCCTCTGTGTAATTTATTTACCTTCTGGAACTCATATGTAGAAAAAATCTGAAGTGGGCACTTTTTTAAAACTTGAACAGAATGTATTTTGTTCAACCCTAAATGTGTTTTTTTAGTGCATTTGAGTCATTATAATTTGCCCATTTATACAGTAGCAATTCAGAAATCAGTTTGTGTCCCAAGGTGACTTGAATTAGATTCTACCTGTTACTTATGTTTGAAGGAACAGTCCTTAGGCCTTCCATCATACCTGTCCAAGCTGTGAGTTCTGTTGCTGTCAATTAGCGTATAGAGTTAATAGACTGCCCAGCATTTGGATAACGTCACTAGACTTCTACAGCACTGGTTTCTGGGCTTGCGTTATTGATTTATTCTTATAGTAACACTGTGCTCCAGTTGTTGTACGATGCTTAAACGATAAGGTACATGCAAGAAGGCTTTTCAAACTTGGGGCAATGTTTTTTTCTTGACGATTAAACTTTTTTGATGCAAGTATCGATGAATTCAGGATTGTTTGTTCGTTACTCATGAACAACATCCCTTAATTATAATTCTAAACATCACATTGCTATCTCATGTATTCATTTTATTGTTGTCTTTCTTTAAATGAAAGCCATCGTATATGGTATCGATGATTGATTTTAAAGTTGTCTCTGCCTCCCACACTTCGATAACCATGTTTGTACACCACATGGCACCCAGGCTTGGCTTATACTCTCGTGTTCTTTACTGAAGCATTGTGTTCTGGAGGTCAAATAGATGGAGTATTTATGTGAAGTTTCTTTGTCCGCTACATCCGCCAACTGATCAGCTGCGCACCATTGCTTTCTCGACGCTACTGTCGTTGGTTTTATTTTGAGCTTCAAAACTAAGAAATGCATTTCAAAGCTCTTTTGTTTGCTGTTAAGATAAGATTACGCGTGTCTGAGTTTAGCCCACGCGTGGCGCTTTTCGTTTCCCAGCCCATTGTGTGTTGCAAGTGTTTTAGGGCTGAATACTTGTGAGGTACGTTAAGACGTGTCGCTGTCTCCCGCCCGACAAGCGCATGCCCATGTTCAGAGCAATGACTTACGGACGCGACAACTTCGTTTTGTTTTCCCTGGCCGTGAAGTGTTAAAGTCATCTCTCATTATGCGAGGCCTCGGATGACTGGCAGCTTTCCGCTAAAGGTTGTGCTGCTGCATGCGCTTGTTGCGGCAACCTTCCCTCGTGGGATTGTTTTCCTCACTTCCTGTGAATGCTGCAGTCGACTGGGCTAGGTGTTCGTGCTTTACGGTCTTATCTTTTAAAAGGTAGTAATTTCAATGTTCAATTTTCTCTGGTTCTTGTGGCCTTATTACCCACAATTGGCCGGCACTGAACACGCTTGTTATTGAGTGCCTTTAACTCAATTATCTTCTATTCGACCAACGTACTCGACTCTCATGACTCATCTGCCTAAACCAAGAAAGGTCTAATGAAGTAATGCTTGATGCAGCCCTTCTAGTAACTTTCACGAGTTACTTCGGAGTACGGCTACAGCATGAACATTAGATATTTCTTCTCGTTGGGTCGTCTTTATCGAATAAGTTGGTTGTCGTGTAGCGTGTGAGATTTCTTTCAACCCCCTAATGTTTTTAGCTGACTATAATTGTTCAGTTATGGTAGTCTTTTTTTTTGGAAGTATCAGAATATTTTAAAACTATTGAATCAATGACAATTTATAAGTTACTTTTGTATATTTTACTACGGGTTTTCTTCATTGTCTTGCAAGTCATGGGTTATCCGTACTCGCAAGAGCATTTAAAGGTTTAAATTCAAACAGTGCAAATGACGCATAAGAGTAAACAACTCGGATATTCATATCCTCTGATATGTAAAGCATATAATATTGTTTAACTGGTTAGGCGCAGCAGTATTATTTATTTTCGACCAAACTTTGAACGAAAGCTGTGCCAAGAGTTGATATAGCGGGCATCTCACCGATCACTTTCGTTTTATCTTCTCTTTCTTCCTCGGACGCTGACGAGAGCTGTGAGTGTGAGGGCACACTTTGTAACTCGGCGGAGTGTCGCTAGCTGCCCACATTCACGGGGCACATCGAACCTGCGAGTTTTTCCTGAATTTTCTTGGCTTTTACAAGCTTACATTTCCTGTGAAGTATGGTAGCCCTACTCCTTTGGAGCCTAGTTAACTACTGGAAAATGAACCCCATCAACGGGTTTACTGGATGTATCTAGTGATTTCTGCTAATTCTGGACTCAACACGAGATATCTCGTGCTCGAGCGAGGTCACTAATTCAATGTAGTTCATACAGTAGATCTGTGGGAACTACCGCTCCCTGGGGGATTTTGTGAGGTCTGGAGTCAAAAGTTAGGTAGGTCTTGCTTTAGATTTATGAAAAATATTTTTATTTTGCTATGGATTATATTTTATCGGTTCATTGCCGTCCTTTTTTCAGCACCTTTTACTCTCATCTTAACTTTTATCTTGAGCCGTAAGCTTTTCTTAATTGTGTCATTTCTTCGTTCAAGATGTAATAATTAAAATTGAGAATTTTTCTCAAGTTGAATTAATGATGAAAACAATTCGTTTTTGTTACGAATCCAGCCCACGGTGTTTGCAAGGAAGCTTGTGAGGTGTGAGGTCTCTAGCTGAACGATAGGTGGGCCTTCCTTTTATTGTGATAAAATAAGGTTTTTGAATTATTGCGGGCTATCTTTATTCGGATCACTGTTATTCTTTTTAGCAGCCCCGATTACTTCCTTCTTGAACTCTCATCTAGTTCCGTAAACTTACTCCCTAACCACTGGTTGTTCGCGCAGGGATCTTGTGTTGAAAAACAACTTGTGCGTAAATTTACCATAGTAATAATGGTATTTTGCTCTCTTTGGAACTCCTTTGTTGTGGTCAGGGAGGCGTGAAAAAATTGGTCTAATTTAATCTAGAAAGATCGTATAAGGTATTAGCAATGTTCCATAATCGTGCTTCAGTTTTTTGAGAAATTCTCATTTACAACAACGTATTGAACTGTAATGGAAGACCAACGTTTCTTTCTGTTACAAGATTATGTTATACATGTTGAAGTACATTTTGGAATGTACTCGATTTTCTAATAATGTTCATTGTTCTTGCAAAATCCTACCTATTTAATTTCGCCACGGTAGCTTGTGAAGCCCAACCATTGGTGCGCACAGATATTTCTTCGTAAATGATTCCTCCACTCGTCTACGGATATGTATCTTTAGTTTGTAAGTGGAAATTGACTCGATTATTTCGGAACTTGAATTTGTTTTACTCTACTCTTTTCACTGGCCGGCGGTCTGTCGCCCTGCTGCGCCTTCCTCACGACTTGAAAGTCACTGAACCGGCACATGCTTTAGCCCTTTCTCCGCGCCGGACTGATCTTTTCGCCCCTTGGTATTGTGTCGAATGTGAGCATTCGATTTCCTTTGTGAGCGATAGCAGCAAGATCAATAGAATTTTGTAATGTTTCTGATACAATGAATGGTTGCTAAGTTGATGACACTAATTGCAGTTCCATTTCAAGACTAATTAAGAACTTTGTATGCTATTTTTAAACTACTGGATTTTTTTCTCTATGACAGTGTAAGTCAACTGCGGTACTGAAAAGCATTTTGAGTAAATTTCGCGTATGTTAAAGCGCTGACGATTAGTTGTGTAGCTTATAAACTGCGAGTTGTGTGGAAATAAGCATTCGCCACGTACTTTTCGGGGGAGGTGCGTCTAAAAGAAACATTTTTCAGAATTTTTCTTTCCTTTGGGACTAGTGATCCACGGAAATGGGC
Source organism: Platorchestia sp. MABIK (assembly GCA_014220935.1). Taxonomy (NCBI): domain Eukaryota; kingdom Metazoa; phylum Arthropoda; class Malacostraca; order Amphipoda; family Talitridae; genus Platorchestia; species Platorchestia sp. MABIK. The sequence continues at coordinate 119,021 of JACJUY010001569.1, forward strand.
GCGCTTTGCAGCTCCCTGCTAGTTGACATGCTGGTGTGGTTTGTCTGCACACGGTCGTATTTCATTGTAGCTTCCTTGGCTGTTCCCCACCGCCGTGTTAGCGGTACGTGTTGCAGCAGCAAGTCGTTGAGGTTGGCGATGCAGTTCGGAAGGCACTATAAGCAGTAGAGTGATGTATTTAGTCGTAAATTAAAGTTGATGAATTTTATTCCGTGACTTACAGCGAGTGCAATGAAAATATCCAGAGACAAAAGTTCGTGTGTGTAATTAATACATGTAATAATGTAACATGGAACGTGTTGTCAAGGATACAGAAAATATTTATTTTTTGCGTTGATATCCGTCTTATTGTCATGGTATGGGCTGATTCCCGTTTCAATTTTCCGTAACTACTAAATCCTGGAAGAATTCTTGAATTTTTTCGCATCCTGTTTCACTCCAAAGTTTGAGAAGAAGTCGAGTAAATGAGTTAGTATCCTCTGGTCTGCTTTATTTCTTAATCATATCACAAGCTTAAGTAATTATTGGTGCAGGAGCAAGTTTTGCTGCGCATAGTTAGGTAATGAGTTCATAGCAGTTTCGGGATCTGGATACATGCGATACTCAATTGTCTTATTGAATTATTATGCACTGTGTTGAACCTCCGTTCGCGCTCAGTTGAGGGATTATCGTCGAGAAACTCAGTGAATATGAAGTTCACGTTGTGCTTAGTTTGGGTGTCTTTGTGCGGCGTAGTTCGCTACGCTGACAAGGCATGAGCATGTCGATTAGACAGAACAACGAGGAGGGTAGGGTTCAATTGTAATCGTGTCAATTTCTACAGATTCTGACTGGTAAAGGTTGTTTGGTGCGCGGAAACGGGCTTTGTTGGTAGCCGCCAAAGTGAGTCCAGTTAATGCTGGTAGTTAAAAGATTAGAAGTTTTTTTCATGTCTATTTGTTTATGGGGTAAATTGACACGGTCACTGATGAAGTCGTCGATGCCATTGTCTTACTTCCTTTGTTTTGTTCTTTTTGAGATGTGCCCGCTGCTGCGTGCAGCATATAGTATGTAGTACGGGAGTGCCTTTCAAGACGTGCGTAACGAAAATTAGGAATAAGTTTGTGCGATTCGAATTAGCCGAATTACAGGATTAGGCTTTTCATATTCAGCTTAAACGTTAAATTTCAGCACAGCCTTATTGTTTTCGGAAATCTTTCATCAAACGTCTAAACGCGTTCTGTTCGGTAACTGATTTTCGTCGCAATTTTATTGCTGATTCGATGTTACAAATGCACCGTTCTTCATTAGATTTATTATGCAGAGTTCCTCGAAATCATTTAAATTACCACCTCTTTCAGCAGCTGCGAGGCATTGAACAGTTGTGGACAATTTCGCGCAGTGACGCCATCATCTCACCGCTCCCAACGCGTCCCCGGTGCCCGCTGGGGCTCCGTCTTACCGTTACGAGAGGTCGGCATGCCGTGGTGTCTCACTCAAATTTTGTTGCATGTGCTTCTAAGTGTCGAGATTCCTTGTCCCTATGCGAAGTTGAGATCGAGCTGCCAAAAATTTGACTCAAATTAGAATAATCCAAGTTTGGAAAGAAATTTCTGGTGAAAGTAAGTGTAGTATTTTACGTATGAAAATATTGTGAAGTGAGCCGGACTCTTTTTTTTCTATTGCTTCGTGCATGTAATAAACTGCCTAGGTAATAAGAGTCTCATGGTGAAATTTTGAGTTCAAGAGTCACGATACAAAATTTTGCGGTATTTGGAAGCGTATTGCTCATCTCTAAGTATAGACTAGGTTCTTAAACTTGAAAGTTTCCAATCCTTGCGTTAAAAATATTTTCCTACTACATTTTGATCCCTTCAATGGAGATGTTAAACTTTGCGAAGTTTTCAATTGCGGCGAATATGAAACTATCAGATGTGAAGTCGAGGCCTTCTAGTGGCATTTCGCATGTGACGGACGGTCAGTGACGCCCTCAAATGGTCGAGTTGCTCCAGGGAAATTCTCCATGGAACGTCGTCACCCTCGCTTTTTACGTGCCTTTGGGTTGTACGGCTAAGTCAGAGCTCCAGTCGCGCCGTGCTGACGTGCCCTCCTTTTTGTATACGTTCTTTATTGAGCTTTAGCGTGCGAATTCTTGCCACTTTCCCGTTTCGATGTCGACACGTTCGACATTTCGTTTAATCGACCTCTTGTACACACGTCTTCTATATTTTGTGTTGTTCTGATATAATTTTCCGTCTCAAGCGATGACTTAAGATTTCATGTCCATCTTTTCCGAGCTCCTGGTGCTTCAGACTACACAAAATTGATTGATTTAATTTCTCGTCTCTAGAGATGGATTCAGATTTTTTATTCATGCTTCTTGAGTTTTAGGTAAGGCTACATTGATTATTTGATTTAATTTCTCGTTTAGAAAGACGTCCTTGAATTTCACATCCTTGAATTTATTATTCCTGTTCCCGGAGCTTCAGATTAGTTAAGCTCTAATGCCATAAGGCTACCAATGTTCTCCTTGAACTCTTGCTATTGTCGCATTGGCTCTCAGGAGAATACAACTACTGTATCTGAATTAAAACTTCTAGGGGGAAGATGTGCGAGGGCACAAGCTGAGAGTTAGGTAGGCCTTCTTTTTGTTGCAATAAAAATGTTTTTTGTAATGAAAAGGACCACCTTTTTTCGGTTCACTACTGTCCTGTTATTCAGCTACTACTACTTTTTTCTTCAACTTGTATCTTGTTTTATAAACTTCTTTCTCAACTTCTTTCTCAACTCACTGTTTCTATGCCCCTTCTGCATAGATTCCGCATTCCCTTATTTCCATACTAAATGGTGCCTTCCTCTCTTCTGAACGCTTTTTTAATGCGATTCGGGAGGCTTAAACTAACAGTTTATCTAGTCTATTGATGCATTGAAAAAAATACATTCGCTGAACACTGAATTTGTTGGTTTCGGGGTTGACTTTTCAATAACATTTCGAAGTATAGAGCTCACCCTCCACGCAGATTTTTACACGTTTCCTGTGATGGGTTGAACTGAAGTTCAAGATTCAAATTTAAAGTCAATTGAATTAAGCAATTTTGAAATTGACAAACTTTAATTGGGTCGCGCCTATACTTAGCTTTCATTAATTTAGTATTAAAAAAATAAAGTTAGTGACTGCAGGTTGGTCAGCAGCGCTATATAAATCCCCTCGGTGACCACCGGTGGGTCCTTTCGCAGGAAATGTGTTAATGTAGATAGTTGTTGCTGTGCTTTTTCTTCAATAAATTTATTGCAAAAGTTGTAGATTTTGCATAAAAGTAGTATTGGGATTTCTTTCCGTTACTAAAGTGATTACTGCAGTGTCATTTTTATTCTTCCATGAGGGTAGTCGGTACCAGCAGAGATCTGCATTTGGAATTTGTGGGTCAAAATTGTAGTCTTGATTAATGTTATTTTTCCTTTTAATCAAATCTCTTGCGTGGCACGTTTTTCAAATGTCATCGTTTTTATGTATGTGCTTCAAAAGTATTTGAAATTTGTGTCCATCAGAAGCTCATCATTCCTTTGTACTTTGAAAAAGTAGGTCAAATGCAAATTGTACATCAAAACTATCGCGCCGACTATGTTCGCGCGGGCTTCTACTTGAAGGGTCGCTCTGAGAGAATTAAGCTCTTCTATTCAGAGTCACAGGGTACGTGTCGCCGCAGACGCAGCAGGAACAAGTAAGTATTGGAATGAAGGCCTCGAAGCCTTGCCACAGAATTGTGTGTGTAGGTGGACTTGGCCTTCTGTGTCTCGCGAAACCGCCTTCGGTCCGTACCTTGGCTCACCCGTTTCACTCTCATCTTGCACACATGCTGCTAGCGCTCTCCCAGAATTGGCGTGCAACAAACGGTCAGAGAATTTCTAGCAATTCATTTAAAAATCGTCTGTGCGAATTTGAACGGTATTAAGTGCGTGCTTCTAGACTTTGTTTGTACAAAACGGAGGAAGTTCGACTTCACTGAAGCAGCTCGGATTGCGGGGGCTCATTTCCTTCGGTGGAAGTTACAGCGAATTGAAGGAGAAATTGAAAGCTTACTAATGTGCACGGATGTATTGATAACGGTATGCCTGTGCTTTGACTACGTGAAAAGCGTTATCAGGTGCTCCACTTAATGATTACGAGCTTTACAAAATTCTTTGGAATTCTTTGTGTTTCTTCTCTCGGAGGGAGACAACTGTTGTATCAATTGGAGTTAGTGCCCCTATAGGAAAGATTAGGCCGGAGATTAGGTAGGCCTTTTATTGAAACTAAATTATGGGGTTTTTACGGACCACCTTTTTCGGTTCACTGCTCTCCTGTTTCTCAGCTATTGTTACTCTCTTTTTCATCGAGTTCCGTGTACTTGCTTCCAAAAATGTAGTTTCTATGCGCAGGAGTTCTTGTGTAGGAACAAGCTTTGTGCATACATTCTTCGTTTTGTTAACTCCATACTATGTGGTGCCTCCCTCTTACCTTTCTCCGGAACACCTTAGTTGTGGTTTGGGAGGCTTAAACAACAAAACTAATGTAATCTGTAATTTTTCTTTCATATGATGGCCCATTGCTATAGCTTTCTTTTTTCTTTCATATGATGGCCTTAAAGAAAATACTTGCAATCATGGTAAAATGCGGTCTTCATTATTTTCAAGTGCCCATTTGGTGAGGATTTTCTCCGTACCAATCCGACGGAAGATTTTGATAGTATCCACTTCGGCACGGAACGAGGAGCAGTGGGCTTGGTGCTAACGCTGTTATTCTCAGGACAGTTTTGTTAGTTTAAAATTCTTGTTTCTGCCAGTGTTGGGGCCAGATCATTCTTGTGGTGCTCTAGTCGTCTTGTTGGCGCCACAACTGCATGACCAGCTCCCAGACCGGTGGGCTTTTTGTAGCAAGTGTGTTTGGTTTGTTAACGATTCCCCTTTGTAGTCCTCAAAAACGTTTTTTCCTAGATTTGTTATCAATAGAGTCCACTAGCTGCAAGCGTCCTCATCTGGTGAAATTCTTGCTGCGTTCTCGAGCTTTTTTTATTACGTAAATTATTGGGTTCTCCCGGTATAGAAGATCAGCCTTGTAAATTTTCTGTTTTTTTTTTTTTTGCTTGAGCTTAAACTGTTCTAGTCGTGGTAGGGTCCTATATAAGCCAAACAGATTTTAATTTATAAAAATTTCTCTCACTTCCTCCACTTTGTTTTTACTCATTTTCGATTGTATATTGTCAAAAATTTGTAAAGCTTCACGAGGAAGACACCGCTTCGTCATTTGCTGTTAGTTGCGTGCGTCATCTATCGCCAATTGCAGCGTTGATACCAGTTTACAGAACCAGTTATGATATTTATTGCCTCTCGAGTTCTAAGCCGCCGACTGAAAATCTAAACATCGATATAGTTTTTCTAAACTAAAATGATTACAGAAGAAGCCAGCTTTTGAGTTACCTACCTGTTATGCGAACACCGACTCGCTTCGTCGGCTGCAGTTCCAACTAATAGCGAACTGTATTGTTCACAAGTCTGCTTTTTACGATAAATGACAAACTGTACCATTAACACATATGATACTCTGTAATACTGCATCAGTTACGTGGAAAAATTCCTTTTTGGTTTCTCACGTCCGTTTAGATTTTTAAAATCCTCTTCTAGACTTAGGCGTTGTGCGACTGTTGGACGGTGTATCTGCGAAAGTGTCCCTGTTTGATAAGACCCGCATGCATGTGCTGCAAAGGTCTAATGGTTTGTGGCGCATGAAAGCCGTGCTTGTGTATGATGCGCATGCAAGTCATTGTGCAGTCCCCGAGAATGAACGAAGTGGCGAATTTTTCTTTAGTTTCATTGTGAAAGTCATTCTGCAGCTCGAGACACTCGTTAGCTGCATGGCCCACTGCGCGACTGCATCTAATGGTTCTCGACTCTGTGGTGAGGAGCACTACAGGTTTCTGAGTTCGTCCGTCTTTCTTGGATACTCGAAGCTTCTGGCTAGGCGTGCGGTTTTCTAGTTGCTCTAACGGACTGGTAAACTTGCTTCTTTATTATATTTTTTGAACATGAGGATGGCTTGTTGGTAATCTTCCTACTGGTATTATAGCTCTCTAGACACGTATGCGGTTCCTTTTTTCTCATCTTTTAAGGATCATTTTTTCTTTCTCTACACACTTACGATATTAATTACGACCTTTCGTTCAACAATAATTATTCATTAAGTTTTAGCCAAGATTAATGGCGACGCATCAACTCGGCAAGTCTATGAATTAAGTATTTCTGAAAGTAATGTTACGTGTGCCGTCTGGATAAAATTTTCTTCATTGGTAGTAATTTTTCAGATTTCTTGCTGTGCGGGCAACTGCCTGAGCGTTTATAGGAACAGACCACGTTTGTGTCAATATTTGTGGTGGCTGGGAACGAAGAAGCTGCGGACCGAACTCAGCTGTGGACGGGGGAGACTTGTTTGCATTTTTGCTCCGTAGTTCTAGTACAGTTGAATTACACACGAGTGTTTGTGTTGCAAATGTTTAACTTGTTTCCTGTCAACTCTAAATGCTCTGTACATTCATTTGAATTTGAGCTTGAAGAATGTAGAAATCCTACATACTGATTTGAATCTGCAGCTGTTGCGCTATTCATATTTTTCTCGCTAAAATATACATTAATGAGGGCATAACACATAATAGTAAGTCTGAAGGTATCGCTCAAAATCAAGTGTAGCGTAACAACTGGAAAACAAGTTTCTAAGTTTGAAATTTTAAGTTTCTTTTTGCATTGAGGCCTTTGTAGAAGGCGCATGGACTTTCTGAGTCTCCATAATTTTTTCTGTAGATCTGAAAAAGTGTGCTTTCAAACTATAAGTTCCAGCTGTGCCATGGCTCTCTGTATACGCCAGTCAGCCTAAATTGCCACGTCGGGTATAGTTTTGTGGTGGTGTCATTTCATTTCATTACTCGAGTTGCTTTTCTCTGTTGACTTTCTTCTCTTGGTTGCTTTTGTGCTCTTTGTTGTCATACTCTCTGTTTTCTATTGATATTCTTGCAGTATTGATGGTGCTACATGAGTGTGAGGTCTACTGCCATACATCGCCTACCCAGGTGCAGTTTGGAAGGTACAATTTTTTTGTGGCATAAATCAAATGTCTAGAAATCATTAATATCCATTAGTGACCTTACCTCACGCTATAGTACTACCTAGAGATAGATCTCGTGCTATCGTGTGGTAGACCTCACCCCTTAGCAGCGCTGTATTGATTTCTTAGAAAGGTTGAATTTCTTTTCTCTGTTGACATTCTATTTTTGGTTGTCTATCATCATTCTATTGTTTTTTTTTCCTAGTTGCTCATCGTTATTTAATTGCCTTTTTTGTTTATTGTTATTCGGTTTAGTTTCTCTCTATGGTCGTGACATGATTGTTTTTATTCATATGTAAATTTTCAATTCAATACTGAGCGTTCTACATATGCAGACTGGACTTCATCGGGCTACTAGGGCCATGTGGGCAACATGACCAGAGACGGAAGGACGGTAAAGTCCTGTCTCTTGGAAGCGCACACGCGGCCGTGCTCCCTTCTTAACCTTGACACTCCTAAGCATGCCGTGCGCTGACTTCATGCTTACCAGTCTCCTCAAGTTCATTCTTGGCTTCCAAGTTTATTCGCTAAGCTAGGTTATACCGTTGGTAATCACTACGCCGATGATGAATACTAACGTAGTTCGACAATTTTCCAATGCTAGGCGTAATTTCTTGGTAATCTTAACTGCTAAAGTGCTAAATTCTATATTTCTTCATTGCACTGGTGTTCGTGTCACTTTTTGAAATGTTGATTCTAATATACGCATGAACGAGGTTACTTCATGACCCACTCTTTTTGTTGCCCTTCTAAAGTTGACTGGCCGCTACTCGTCCAACTGTGGCATTGAGGGCAACGCTGCGCGCTCACTTGGCTCCTGAAGTGAACTTGGCTCGGATTTTGTGGCTTTCTCCAGATGCCCGTCGCCACCCAGGGTTGCCAGATGATGTGCACCACTTTTAGCCAAATGTTCCCAGAAAATTAGCCACAAATAGCCACTTTGATTTTTATTTGAAATAAATAATAAATCAAAGATATAGATAAAAATCTTATCTTGTTGAGTTTATTAAATTGATTCTCTGGCAATGTTTTCAAATTCTTGTAAAAATTGATCTTCTGAAATATGTTTGCTGCATCTTGGTTGGTCAACTTTTTGATATCGTGTGTTGGGGAGTTAAATACATTTTGCTTGTAAAGAGGCTGAGCATTGTTTCTGTTACATGAAAGTCTTTGCAACAAATTTTATTTGCTAGCAAATAATATTAAATTCTAAAGACGTAGTCTATCGTGTTATTAGCTAACTTTTCCTTGTTTGCACTTCACATTTGTCACAAATTAAAAACACGTTCTACAAATGCACTACTCATGGGTGCTGGGAGAAAGTTGAGCATCACTTCACCAATGTCAGTAAAATATTTTCTCCAAGCGCATTTTCATACTTGAAAACCATTGCCCAAAATTCGATTGGATCGGATGGTATGCTTCCAGTTTCGATCTCTTCTTTCCAGTTAATATGAAGTAAATTCACACACTGATTTTCAATTTTGCAGACGTCATAATTCATTCAGGGCATGAAAAGATTTGAGTAAATCCTTAAAATTTGATCTCATTTGACTTAGCACTCTTCAGGTTAGAAAAGGCAGAGATTCTTCACTACGTTATGGTCATCCAATAAGCGACATTTGATTGTCTGCTTACCTAGATAACAGCATTAAGACATCTTTCTTTAATGATATCCTTCTCTTTCTGAGGCAAAGTAGATTCTCTGAGAAGCAGCTCACATTTGGCTCCAAGAAATCTTGAACCAAACTTTTGTTTGAGTGATGAAGCATTTCAATATCTTTATTCAACTTGCACACATCTGCATGTGTGTAGATGTAAACTCTGAACTCTGTTCATTCCCATTCATACCGGGAACAAACACGTTAAGTTTAGGATTTAGTATAATTCCATCGGATTTATTAAATAAATGTTATTAACACTCAGTAAATTAGCCACAATTAGCCAAAATGGAGGTGGCTAAATTTCAAAAATTTTCCTTAGCCACAGTTCATGAAAATTAGCCACTTTGGCTAAAATTAGCCACATCTGGCAACCCTGTCGCCACCTACGCGCTGCTCTAGCTTATCTCGAATGTTGCTAGTTGTCTAGGAAACAAGGGATAGTTTTAAAATGTTTTATTTCCGTCAGTTGTATTTAATCTTAAATTTGTTCATAAGACATACTTATGCCATAGCTTATTGTAAAAACAGAGTTGCAATAGGTCGAGAATGCAGTGCGAAATTCCCATCGGGGGAAACAACTATTGTATCTATGGGAATTAGCATTCCTAGGGGTTGAATGCGTGAGGCCTGAGCTGAGAGTTTGGTAGGCGTTCTTTTTTGTTGAAATAAGTAAAATCTTTTTATTATGTTAAGGACCACTTTTTTTTCGGTTCACTTCTGGCATGTCTTTCAGCACCTACGACTTTCTTTTCAACTTTTATCTTGTTTCTTAAACTTCTATTTCAACTTACTGTTTCTATGCCCCTTCAGCATAGATTCCGCATTCCCTCATCTCCATACTAAGGTGCCTTCTTCCTTCCTCTCTTCGGTACGCTCTTTTTTGTAGCGATTAGGGAGGCTTAAACAAACAAATAATCTAATCTATAATATACAGTACGAAAAAAGACGATTAGTGCGAGAAGTCAACGGATGTGCCGGAGTTCGTTACGATTTTGTTGAGGGCTAGTTGCATGTCATGAGTATCTCATGGTACAGTTTTTCATTGGCAAAATTTAAATCAATTTATACTTTGGTTTCTCTTTTATTCTATATGCAAATTTCTGTTAGATTTGGTTTGTAAATTTTCTATTCCGACATAAGTTCAAAGCTTTTGCAATACCGTATTGTATTTTTGTTCATGAACTTAAAGTTTATTTACTTAATTAAATTTGCTTGAAATTCTTTTGATTGTTAGATTCTAAGGAAAAATTAGAAGAACATAGCAGTTGCTTACGTTACTCAGCGTCGCGTAGCTGACGTTCTTGCCTATAATCGCTCAATGCCTTTTAAGGCTCGTGCTGCCAGTCCAATACGGAGAATTGGATCCAGCGCATTCTGATCGAGCTCATTTATTGGTGTGGTACCTCAATGGTTGTTGTTGCGTGTTGTGTTGAGCAACGGCTCTCGACGATATTCCGTCTTGAGCCTCGGTAGCATGTCGCGTTTGTGTGCGACCGACATGTGCGTGCGTGAATTGACGAGCTTTCTTTCTTGCCATGTTGTTTTTGTTATTTAATCTATATAGAGATGATGATGCGCTTTGTGTCTCGTGACGAAAAACTCGCAGTTGCGACGTCTTCTGCCAATTGTTGTCAGGTTCCTTTCGTTTCGGATGACCAGTTTAAATATGTTGAAATACAATAGGGCGATTTATTTTTAAGGTATGCTAATATTATAGATTCCTCTCGTATACTCCTTTGTTTGTTACCCAATGCCAGGAGGAGCAGTTCCTTGTCCTCTGGTGAGTTTGTATTCGAATAATTTCTCTTTATTTTGTATGTTTTCATGAACGTTCCGATAATACACGAAATTTTCGGGCACAATGAATGGTACAGCGGTTGCTTCTCGTGTGAATTTCTCGCGTAGCCAATGCTTCAGCTGAATTTCAATTCTAGATCGTACGCTCTCGTTGTTTGTATGTACTCTACTCAGCGCCGCCTACGAATTTAATCTGTATTGACTCTTAAGTCCTGCATTTCTTACAATTTCTTAACTAAAATTTATCATTTCATGTATTTTTCTACGTGCGCTTGATATGAAGTATGATCTTGATTTTGATTGCCTTCCTAAACCTAATTTGATTTGTGAACCCCTTTTTTCAACTAAACCTATATAATCTCGTATTTTCTTTATAACACGTTCATTGCTAGAGTTTTTTCATGCTGTTGTTTAACATTGTATGTTCGGCTACATAGTAAAAAAAGTAATTCCCTTTGGTGAAATGCAAATACATGTCCTTCTGTTATGATTTAACAACGATGTCATCACTTCGGGAAGTATATCATTTATCCAGGCTAAGACGCATGAGAGTTTGTCGCTGATTTCCAGTCGTATCGGAGGAAGAAGACACCGACAAATGCTACGCTGAGCGCGAGGCGCAAGTGACGGCCGCTGCAAGTTTATTGCCCCTGTCGCGGCTGCGGCGCACCCACCGCGCTGCCTGTCGCGCCTGCACCTTGCGCTGCTGCGGCCTCTGCCGAGCGACGGGCTCCTGTCTAAATCATCCTCTGCCGACTGGTATCTATAGGACACTAGTTTCGCCGACTGTTATCTATATGATACTAGTGCCGCCGTCTGTTATCTATATGACACTAGTTCCGCCGTCTGTTATCTATGTGACACTAGTTCCGCCGTCTGTTATCTATGTGACATTAGTTCCGCCGTCTGTTATCTATATGACACTAGTTCTGCCGTCTGTTATCTATATGACACTAGTTCCGCCGTCTGTTATCTATATGACACAAGTTCTGCCGTCTGTTATCTATATGATACTAGTTCCGCCGTCTGTTATCTATATGACACTAGTTCCGCCGTCTGTTATCTATATGACATTAGTTCCGCCGTCTGTTATCTATATGACACTAGTTCTGCCGTCTGTTATCTGTATGACACTAGTTCCGCCGTCTGTTATCTATATGACACTAGTTCCGCCGTCTGTTATCTATATGACACTAGTTCCGCCGTCTGTTATCTATATGACACAAGTTCTGCCGTCTGTTATCTATATGACACAAGTTCTGCCGTCTGTTATCTATATGACACTAGTTCTGCCGTCTGTTATCTATATGACACAAGTTCTGCCGTCTGTTATCTATATGACACAAGTTCTGCCGTCTGTTATCTATATGACACTAGTTCCACCGTCTGTTTTCTATATGACACTAGTTCCGCCGTCTGTTNCCGCCGTCTGTTATCTATATGACATTAGTTCCGCCGTCTGTTATCTATATGACACTAGTTCCGCCGTCTGTTATCTATATGACACTAGTTCCGCCGTCTGTTATCTATATGACACTAGTTCCGCCGTCTGTTATCAAAGTCAAAATACATTCATTTATGAAAAAAATCTGCCCAATCTGCTGTTCGCTCTCACGCAGAAAGTTGTGACCTTCCAGTACGGCTAGACGATTTTAAGGTAATTCCCTCCACATCTGACGCAATAAACCTTCGCATTCTAAAATCCCTGTTCATTTTAAAAGATAAGCCTATCTTAAACAATACACAATCAGCCTTCCCTCTGCAGTTATTGTAGTTTCTCTGTCTCTTTTTATTTCATAAATTCCACTGATGAATGTATTTTGACTTTGTTACAGCTCTTTGTTTTTGTATTTTTTCAGAAAGTTGAGAATGACCAACAAATTGGTCATAACGTTCTTTTTTTATTATTGAAATGTTTTAAAGAAATATGATTCCTATTAAATCGATTTTCTTTGCTCTTTTATTCATCGTTAAATTTTAGAAAAAGCAAAACTTTTACTTATATCCATATCTTGTTAATGTGTGCATTGATTTTGAGTATCTGCGTTTGTGTACCCTAATGGTTAAGCACCTCAGTGATACCTTAGGTTACTGACAGCAGCATCACGAACGGTTTTTGTAAGAAAGGGTATCAATCATGACGGCCGCATAATGATCAGAAAAGGCTGAGACGCCTTTTTCTGATCAAATATTTTTTTTTTGTAGGGAGGCTTGTGATGGTCGGCGGATGTGGGTGGTGTAGTAGCTATTTAATTATAAACTTGAGTTGAGCTTCGTAATTTTAGGTTCGTTACAGCTTTTGAAGTCACCGCTTAGTTATGCCAGAAGTTCTACTTAGACGAAACTGGATAAGCTACTTGGTTTGCATAGCGTCAATCTGTCCTATTAGTACTGCGAGATACGATTTACTTCAAGCTGTTGATCGTTCAGTTCGTATTTTATTGACGACAATCCTTGCAACTACGCGACACGACAGTGCTAGCACCTATTAATTGACATCACCTGCTTTAGTCAGGGGATAAACCGGCGGCAAAAAGTCCGCGAGGTAAAGTAGGGTGGTGAATTGTGCGACTGTGGTTGTACCATATGGCTGCCCTATGTAGTGTGGCTGCTGCATACACTGTGACAGGTAGTGCCACATAGGTGCTGTATGTAGTGTGGCTGCTGCATGCACTGTGACAGGTAGTGCCACATAGTTGCTGTATGTAGTGTGGCTACTGCATACACTGTAACAGGTAGTGCCACATAGGTGCTGTATGTAGTGTGGCTGTGATAGTGCCACATGGCTGTTGTAAGAAGTGTGACTGTGGCAGTGTCACATGACTGCTCTTGGCATTGTGGCTTTGGCAGTATTAAATGACTGTCGTAAAATGCAGCGTGGCTGCTGCAAGGCCACATGACTGCCGTATGATGCAGTACGGGTGCCACAGGACCACATGACGGCCGCATAATGCAGTACGGGTGCCACAGGACCACATGACGGCCGCATAATGCAGTACGGGTGCCACAGGACCACACGAGGGCCGCATAATGCAGTACGGGTGCCACAGGACCACATGACGGCCGCATAATGCACTACGGGTGCCACAAGACCACATGACTGCCGTATGATGCAGTACGGGTGCCACAGGACCACATGACGGCCGCATAATGCAGTACGGGTGCCACAGGACCACATGGCTGCCGTATCGCCACACGTGCTCCTGCCAGACACATGGAGTTGAGCAACTGCGCGGCGTGTACACTCTGCTGGCATACCTTCTCCCCGCTGTCGAGGCCGGCATGGCGCGAACTGCTCAGCTGTTGCCTTGTGTTCTCTCAAGAACGTGCTAGCGACCGACGTCCGGCGGGGTCTCGCGTTCATCGGTATTCTGCGTGTGACTGTGCTGTTCTACAACCCCCAAGTTAGATTAGATAAAACGATCATTAAGTTGACGTTTCATATTGAAGACTTATTCAATTTCTAGTTTTAAGGTTGTTTCCACTTCAATTTATAGATTTATTCCACGGAAGTCCTCTTGTGAGTTAACTGCAGGATAATTCTCTTTAGTGACGTTCCGAAAAAGCTTTTGTTTCATACATCGTGATCAATTCTTTCGTTCATTCGTGCCCTCGGGAAGACACAACTATTGTATCTATGTAAATTAGTGCTCTCGAGGGGAAAATGCTAGGTCCCGAGGTACAGGTTAGGTGGGCCTTTCTTTTGTTGGAATAAAATATGTTTTAATTTTTTACGAACGTCGTTGTTTCGCCTGGTGGTTTCTTTTATTTCAGCACCTCTACTTCTTCAACTTTCATCGTGTTTCATCAGCTTATTTCTAACTCGCTGTTTCTATGCGAGCTGAGGGTGGGGGGACACACCTTGTGCTTCCTTGTTCCCTTAATTCGTTATTTAATGGCGTTCTTCTCGTTCATCTCTTTGGAACATTTTTGTTGTAGTTAAAGAGGCCCAAAATCCCTTCTTAATCCAATCTTTTGTTCGTTTATCTCAGCCTGAATTGCCATTCTCCTCAGAGGGCACGAGGTAGGCAATAGGTTTAGGTTAGTTAGGCTTGTCTATCCTGTGCTATGGGGACATCGGCCCCTGGGGTGATAGTGTTAGGTTACTTCAGCTATAGGAAGGCTTTCGTTTTTTTTGTATCTTCCTTGCCCACCGAGTTTCTTTCAGGTTCCAAATCTTCCTCGTACTCACTTCATTATTATTTTTTGTCTTGTTTACTTGCTGTTTCTATGCACGGGGTATTTTGTGGAGGAACCCGCTTAGTGCGTAATTTCTACGGATTCCTTAATTCGTACTAAAGGATCCCATCTCTTTCATATGTCAAAATATTTTTGCAATGTAAACAGAGCCGTAAACTAACTACCGTACCGTAACACCCCGTTCACGTCAGTTCTGGTGCCATCCAATATTGCGATTTGGGAGGAGCTCATACTGGATGCTTAGTCATAAAGTTTTTATGTGTGTGCCTTAACGTATTCTTTACTGTTTTACGTTCTCTTGGGCAACTCATCCCAACGTACCGTTTGATTACTTTGATTTTATGGTTATATTTCTGAGCAGTTTTCTGTTGCCGTGTAAATAACTCGAGTCTCGACAATGTCAGCCAAACAGCACCTGTCCTATATATATGAATCTTGCTGACAAACCCGTAACCGTTCTTGCTTGATGGCCTGAGCTGTACGGCCACTTCTCGAGATTCCGTTAGCTTCATCCTGTCCTGCCGCTCTCCGGCCATTGTTGAACAAGCGTGCTCTGTTACAATGTTTAATTGATATGATTATCTCTGAGTGTAATCGCTTTCATCGTTGCGGTGGGACGGTACTGTCGCATGTCCCACATGAAGCTGCATTTTTCTCTGCATCAAGCCTACATTAGATGTGTACATCCAATGTAAAGTTGGACTCTCAAGTTTCTCTTCACTGAGAGTTATTAACTGCGAACCCATTTGTGTTGATATGCCCATGATTGTCTAAGGATTATTTCGTCAAAAATCAAACTTAACTCTTGCATAGGGTCAAGAAAGCAGTCCATGAATTATAGGTACCAAGTAGGCAGGAAGCATGTTTATGAAAAGTCGCGCTACTCTCTTGTTATCCTGGCTTTCTTGAGTGTACTAGCATTGCTTTTGTCTAGGTCACGCGGTTTCTATTTAAAGATAGGTAGGCCTTATCTTTCCTCATCTCATTTTCCTCTCCCGTGGGGGTGCTACCATACCATACAACCAGCGCCGTAGCTAGTGTCAACGACTCCTTATCGTCTTCATTCCATTCTTCGTATACTTGAGATGCTGCAACTGTCGAGGCACAGTGAGCGGATACCTAGGTCGAGTCATGGTAGTCAACTAGTCATTACATTTCGACGATAATTTAACTAACCTTCCCTACTGTATTGTTATGTTTTGCATTATTTATTTGCAGATGGCAAGGTAAACGGGTGTGCAAGTATTCTTCTATTATTTGGTGTAGTTTTAAATACTATGTATTGTATACACTATATAAAGCCTGAAGACCTGACCTCTCACCGTGGGAATCCCGGTTGGTTTGATCTCGATCTTACTTGGTCAGAAAGCTGGACCTCCTAAGGAATATTAATTCAAAAGTGACGCTGATAACAACCCAGCGGTGATGACCTATGAAGTTCGTTTTCGAGTTGAGGGTGCGAGTCATTCTGTCTGTACCTGTAATTCAAAGGATCTTTTAATAAAATATTAAAAGTGACAGCATTTCTGCTTTGAGGTATGAATTTATAATATTGGTTTTCGACCAGTTTGTTTAAACTAACGATGAAGCCTAATTTGCGAATGTTATGTTTAACAAAAATATAAGATGCGACATGCCCGGCTGAAGATGGTACCTGGGACATAAGGGAAGGTACTCGAGCAAAATTTCACACTTGGTTACCTTCACGCGCCATATGGCGTGAACCTGTCGTCAGGAGCACTGCCTCTCTTGCTGCCTTCTGAGCACGCTAACTCAGGCCTCCTTTTCATCTGGTCAAATTCATGGCGAGATCATGAGGCAGCCCAACACCGTAAACTCCAATATTTGTGCCTGTCTTATGCACACATGCTTACAAAGTACATCGTTTTGTTAGCATCATTGCAGGATCGTTTGTCGATTTGTATTTGCATAACAGTTGATGTACCGTAGTGTGTTGTGTGGAATTAAACTGCTTGCTGGATGGGAACACTTGAATACATACAACTTGCTATTGCTAAATTGTATTTCAAGCTGTTTTCGTGGATAAATAACTTTGCCTGTTTTATTTACGTGATGGTGTGACTATGCAGTGAGAGATGATTGCGTTGAATTTGAAAGCCTAGAAATTGAAGTTGTTTATTGTACAGGAAAGTCAGGAATGGTTGCTGAATTTTTAATACTTATTTTCTTTTCTCGTTTCTCAAGCAGGAAAATAAGCTCATTATTTGCTTGAAAACGTAGACGGTATTTAGGAGTGATTTTATCACCATCAACGGGGTTGCTTTTAGAACAAGCATTGTTCTCTCCAGACGTGCACTCGTGCGGTTTCCTATCGTGGGAACTCATGAATGAATGCTTCTTGGTATAGGTAGTATTATTGTAGTACCCTGTAGGGAAATTTATTGTGTATTTGATGCATACGGAGAGAAAGTAGGCGGCTTGGGGCTTCGTGCTAAGTGCGCGTCGAAAAAGGAATATTTTTCTTATTTAATAGAAATCCATTGGTGCCTTTGTTTTTACCTCTCTTCATCTCCTTCTCTCTCTCTCAAGACTGTGCTCCTCAGAGGGATACAACTATTGTATCTAAGGGAATTAGCGTTCCCAGCGTGAAAATGTGAGGTCCTGAGCTGAGAGTCAGGGAGGCCTTTTTTTGTTGAAATAAAATATGTTTTGTTTTGTTACGGACCATCTTTTTTCGGTTCACTGCTGTCCTGTTTTTCAACACCTCTGACTTTCTTCTTCAACTTTGATTTGTTTCATAACGTTCCTTCTTATCTTACTGTTTCTGTGCGCACGGGACACTTTGCGGGAACACCCTTTGTGCATAGATTCCATGTTCCTTTAACTCCATTCTGAATGGTACCTTCATCCTTCCTCTCCTTGAATATCTTTGTTGTGGCTAAAAGGGAGGCTAAAGCTAATTTATAATCAGTCAATTAATCTAAAGACTGTGGCTATCTATCACACTTTTACACGAGTTGCTTCCTTCCTGAGTTTCTTTTCACTTTATGGTAAAACTTGGCCTTGCAGAGTCGATTTAACCCCATACCTAGCATTCTCTTCGTTTCGCATAGAGAGCCGTCTTACTTCACTCATGATCAGGGAGAATATTTGAACGTTGGTGAAGTCATTTGGATTTTTGTTTTGCACATTAATGAAGTTATTTTGAGTTATATTCTTCTATAGTTTGCCTCTAGTTGGTATTAGTGGAAGCTTCTTGAGTATTCTTAAGTAATGATTTTGGTAGGATTTAAATTTATCCGATATATGATTTTAAGAGTCACAGTCATCGTACTATTAATCCAACTTTTATTCTCGTACTGATCAAATCATTTCGACCCTTCAACATCTGTGTATTGAGTGACACGTTTGGCCTTTGCTATTTTGGTAATTTTTTCTGAAACATTTGTAAAACCAGTGTTGTGTCGATGCCGTTGTGCCAGAATTATTTACTTACACGTTTTATTTAGTTTTCATTTTGTATTCTACTATCTTTGTTGTTTTATTCTGCTTCGCAGCCCACATCGTCAAAAATGTAAGACAGACTCAAAATAAACGTCTGGAATGAAAGTGCAGGTAGATATTCATGGCTAAAAGTTGGTTTGATTCGAAGGTTACGTTCTCGTAACTGAGCGAACGAGACTCGTTCAAGAAAGGTGCAAAATGAAAAGTGTTTCGAAGGGCTCGAAACTGGGTGACTTATCGTACGGGTCGAGACATTGGCCCGTTCTAAGTCATTTTTCTATTCACTTCATCGTTTGATAAAGTGTCAGGGTTTCATTAATTTATCAAGCTAAACGTGTCAATTTATCGACTTACTGACTCATTTTTATACCGTTCTAGGCAACCGGTCTCAAAAATTTTACGCCCAGTGAATGTGTTGCCTGTCTCACTGAAACGATCGAAATATTGATGCGGCGTGAGACTAAGGCGATCCATGTCTCTTCACGCGGCAAAAACTGCATCAACTTTATGGGGGTTGTGGCAGGTACAAATCGTTCTCTCAATAAATAATACGTTGAAAAAGAAATACACCTATTAGGCCTCTATGTTTAATATTTTGTGTCTTTCAGTTAATTTGTTACGATTCTAATTTCTCTGTTGTACGAGTTAATCAACTCCTTCATTTTCTTACACAAATAGAAAGTTCTCAATAGTTTATTGTTTCATGGATTACGTCTTTCTTTGTTCCTGTGAACAATTCAGATAAGTGCATGAAGACTTCGCTCACACTTAGTGCCAAAAATGGAAGCTCATTTGAACTGTTGATCTACAGTATTATATTCAGTGTTGTATTAAAAACGTGTATTTCATTTTGGCGTTTCTATTTGCCTATACTTTCCTTTTCACAAGCATGCTAGTGACGGTACTGTAACTTGTTGCAAAATTGCTTTGGAGTTCTCCGTGACCACGTCACACCCGCCTGTAGCAGCAGCCTCGGCTTCTACTTAGCTCGTATTTCTCATCATGCATTGCGTCAGGAGAATGCTGGCGAAGTCGATTATACCGCAGTATTTCTGCACTGATATAGACTTTCCCTATGTTTAACTAGTTCAGACGTGTGCACTTTGAGTGACGGTTTTACTTTCAGGTCTTCAGTGGTCTTGCAATATCTCTTTGACTGGTGCAATCGGTAATGAAACGAAATGGATTTATTCATTTTGACTGTTGTCAGTTCATTGTCCAGGGTAAAACATCCATTAAACTACCATTTCAGACTAACTTAGGACTTCTGCAAGGTCAGTTCTCGGTTTCAATGGGAGCGTTAGCGGTCGTGCGGCCGGCTCAAGCGCGAGACGCGCTGCTTATTTTGGTCCTCGCCGATAGTCCGCCGCCTGCTGGTGAGGGCGTGTGGTCCTCAGCTGCCGCCCAGGTCTTGGCGCTCTGCTCAGGCTCTCGCGTGCACCACTCTGCGCCATGGCATGTGTTGCGTCGCCTGCTCGAGCTGCGCTTCCCAGCACTTTCCCCGTCTTGCTGGTTTTCTGTTCTTGTTAATGAACATTACGGTTGTGAATCTCGACCAAGAGGTTTATTTTTCAGTGTACGAGGTATAAATGTGCCTCGTGGCTGTTTTTTCTCTCCTTCAGGATTTTAGGCTGAATCGAAAGGTTGTTAACCTCGTATTAAACCTTCTATTCCGTTAGTGTTCTTACCTCGCAAGTGCAAGAAATTTCTCTCTGTGATGTTTGTTTCGTGTTCATTTTTGCGCATTTCTTTTCTCCCTAGCGATGGTTGACGTCTGAGCAGAATGAGTTGAAAACTGTAGCGAGAAATGCTCGCTTCTTGTCAGAATTTACGAGCTGATGCAAGCTGGCTTGCAGGCATTTTTCTTTGTGTTTAGACATGTGTTAGACTGTTAGTACGAGCTCTTCGAAAGATTTTATTTCAGCGTGAACTTTTTGAAATTCTTGTTTGTTGTGGATGCGTTTCTATAGTTTTTGTTGTACTGTTCTCGTGGCAGTGTTAAAAATGTAGTAATCTGTGTGCAGCGGCGAGCTTTTTGCTATGGAAATAGTGCGCGTTTTAGTTAAAGTTACTGTTTTGGGCTGAAATATTTTAAAAATTGTGATTTATAAATAACATAGTTTTCCCATCTTTCGCTAGTCACTTACAAAGAAGTACACAGCCAGTTGAGGGTTATTACTTGCCGCATAGGAAGTATTTTATTC
>JACJUY010001570.1:1814-20016 GCA_014220935.1 Platorchestia sp. MABIK
GGCACCTTGCTAGCCAGCACAGCATAGGAGGAATGCTGAAATGTAGCCAGTGTAACTACTCTACTGCTCTTCAGCACAACTTGAAGAGGCACCAAGCTAACAAACATAGTTTAGGGAGCTGCTGAAATGTGAGCTGTGTGACTATTCCACTTGTTATAATCATAACCTGAAAATGCGGCAAACTAGGAAGTATAAATTTACCACGGCACCCTCTTTTAAATTCGACACCCTTTACCACGTTTTACTGGTGTCGAATTGTGTTATTATTTGTATCGTGAAAGAAACAGTTTACAGACAAGGATTTGATCAGGATTACTTGCTCATAACTAGACTCTAGCCTACCTACATTTTCTCGAGGGGGTACTGTTAATATACCCTATCAAGAGTTGACACTCATTACATAGTAGTTGTGTGAATTGATAACATAGTATACACAAGGTTATTTATTGAATTGTTGTCAGGGGGTAACACCAACGTTGAAGGCTCCCATTAATATCTCGATTTTTATTTTTAGTTTTTTGTGTATATCTGGAATTTTTCTGTATTGGAAGTGTGACTAAAATTGCCCCATTTGATTTATCAAGGCCCCCCACCCCTTATTTAAGAAACTTGAGAAATGGGTGAAGAGTATCCAACGGGTCCCCATCGAGGATTAATGGAAGACTCACGACGACTATGCGACGAGGGAGCCAGAGGAAGTTTTTTCGTTGAGGTGGAGCGAGTAAGGAAAGTAATGAGTGCTAAAAGAGGGATCTAACACGTTATTGATTCAATACTTATGGAATTGGTGAACAAAGGGAGAAAAAGCATGCCTGCTAACCTGAGTGCCAGTGAGATGGCTAAGATTGAAAGACAGTTGGCGGAAATTGAAGAAGCGGTCTTGTTGGCTCAATCCAGCACTCCAGCGAACCCGAAAAAACCAGGACCAGATAGCAAAAAATATGTTAGAAATGAGATAAGGAAATACGTCCTTTCATTGATGACCGAGAAGAAGTACTTTCATAGATACTTCTCTGTCGACTTCGGCACTACAGAGAAGAGAGTGGTGAATCCTTTCGAGGTCCTGAAGAGAATTGAAGAGGTAACTGGCTCAAAACCGAGGATTATTTTCATCATGAGCCGAGAGATGTTGGTGGCAGAGGTTTTGGGTTCAAAGCAGGCGGAGAGGATTTTCGATCTAACGTGTGCGGAAAGTAAACCGTGTCAGACTGCTGATTAAAGCCAATTTTATTATTCTGTAGGCTTCATATACATCAATGACTTCGATACAACTGATACAGAGGAATCCACGATTTGACTTCAGGAACAATGCAATGTAGCGGGCGTACCAAAGCAATTTTTATCAAACGAAGCTTAAGGGAAACCCAAGCGTTTCTAATAACCTTCAGATAACTGCCCGTCCCTTCAGCTGCTACATCCCAGAAGAAATACAAGATACCAAAGTATACCAATTCAAAATAAACCAATGATGTGCTTCAACTGTCAAACATACCGCCAAGTGTTGTCGCAATACCTCAGCTGCGTGCAGGAACTGTGCCGAGGTGGGTCACACCTCTCTTAATTGGTCGTTGGATTAGCTGAAGTGCCCTCACTTCAGGGGTCTTCACTCAGCTGGAGGCATTTCGTGCGTGAGGGAAGTGGGGGAGAGATGTTTGTTCGAGGTAATAGAAAGTGAGAAAGTAATAATGAAACGAGCGAAGCAAATTAAAGAAGGTACAAGTGTATCTGACCAATTGCAACCATCCGACTCGTTCATCACCCACTTCGACTGCAAGATGAACGAAGCTCACAAATGGAATATATCTTTGTGGCTCAATCCCTTGGCCGTAAACCTGAAGCGATTTGGTCCCGCATCAAAACAATATTCACAGTAGAATTTTGTGGCGCAACACAGCAGAAAGATGTAACAGCTGCATCAACTGAACCAATTGTCCATTTCCGTGGAAGAAAATTTGAACTTTATTCTCGTATAAATTTATGCATTTGATTTAAACAACTTCGAAGAATTCAAGAAAGGTCTTTGGGAGAAGATCCTCCTGCAAGATGCGGTTCTCGCGACTTGGATAAAACCTCGAAATCAATCGGCTAAGCCCATTCTAGTATTGTTCAGGCAGCCCAAACTTCGAGAATACATCGACATTCCAGAGGAGCAAGCGATATCAAAAGTATATGCCATGAATACGGTCATGTAATAAAGTACTGCGAAAGAGAACAAATTTGTTCAGAGTGCAGTTTAGTTGACGACTGCAAGTCCGAAGTGATAAAGTGCCATCACTGCGGGGAGCAACGCTTCACAAGCACGAAGTGTTACAAGATATCGGAGCAGAAATTTTAATCATTCATAGCAGGGAGAGTGTCAAAGGAACAAGCCAGGGTGTTATCCCAACTTCTACATGAACTGCGCTAGGGCAGTCACAACGCGCCCCGACTCAGATCAAATAGAGGTATCAACCAAGTAGAGAAACCACCAGGAAGCAACATTGGAGCCCCGGCAAAGCCAGAAGAAGGTTGGAAAAACCAAAGAAATGGACGGAGGGAAGGAGTAGACTGTCGTCCATGAGTGACGGTGAAGAGCCAAGGAAAACGGAAGGGGTATGTGAAAGCCCTCTGACAGGGAGACTTTTTACCACAACACCCAACCTTGATTGCAGTACAGCTACATCTGGGAAAAAAAAATCCAGAAGGATGGAAGACGAGGAGGATTTTCGATAAGTATACGCGCTGGTTGCGAGATAGAACAGAAGAACTGGACAAAGAAAAGTACAAGGAGAAATTAGAAAGTACTACTTGTTCTAAACCAAGAAAGAAAACAAGACGGCAGACATGTAGATACTCAACAAAAGAGTACCGAGATCTGCGAGGGACAGAGAGGACGAGGAGAAGTTTAAACGACGGACACGTGAAGAAAGGACACGCAGGTGAAGGTAGTGGCGGATGAAGAGATTGAGCTCATCTAATGGAATGTGCAAGGAATGGTAACATCTAGGGAAGACGTGATTACCCTTGTTGAGACTTTTAAACCTGTAGTGTTCGATGTCACGGAAACCTTCTATGGCAATGATTTTGTATCACCACTATAAGGATACAACGGTTTTTACCAAGGAGGCTGAATGGGTGGTGGCGGTAACGCCACCATTTGCCAGTCAAGCGAGTCGAGCCGAATCAGCCGTCCCAAGCCCCGCCCACTCGCCATTTAGTTCAAGCTGTGGAAGTGGTAAAAGCAGTGGAGGGATCTCACGGTCACCGCCTCCACATCATTTACTGGACACCGCGCTGTGAAGCGGCAAAATTGCGCTACTGTACCATAGGTGATTTTCTTCTTCGGCATATTATTTCACTTGTGGCTTTGCTGAATGATGAAGAACAACAACATTTACATAGCGACCTACATGCAGTTTAAAAAAAATGAATAATTACATAGCTTTGCAAACATGATTTTTTCTTCGTGTTCCAAGTTAACAAAGAGTATTTTTTAAAACCATAAAGTAACTTAATTTTTTGTACAGACAAAGTTTTATAGAATATACGCATCATATTTACGTACATGAAAATCAAGCTAATTTATTTGAAATCTGACGGCTAAAGTTTTTCTGTTTATGAATGGTTCCGTTGAATAGTTTAGTGTAGTGATGACGTCTTCAAGTAATATTTTGAGGTACGACACATTTTAAAAAAAATTTATGTTTCTGTAGAGGATCATCTTCGAAAGAGTAGTTGTGAACTGAACAGTTTCTTTTCAATACAAATACAAAGCGTGGAATTTAGCATTATTTTAAGTTGTAAGTATTAGGATTCTTACATATAGCACGATCTGGATGACATTTCTTTTCCGTAATTTAACATATGTCAATGATGTCCTTTGATGGATAGGCCAATTGCATTTTCTCTTGAAGATCAATGAACTGTGACGAATTTTTATTATCAGTATTTTGACATTTTGACTAAGGACAAATACACATGATTCGCAACGAAGAAAGTTTTATAATTTTCTTTCTATGTATCCAATATCAGGAACATCATTATACACTGAATAAGAACAGAAATTGGAACAATTTTCTATACATTGGGTACATCTATTCTCTTTGCATGCATCATTACATTAAGCATCGTCAGGCATTATTCTATTCTTACCCTTCAGGGGGATACAACAATTGTATCTAAGAGAATTAGCGCTCTCAGGGGGAAAATGTGAGGGCTCGCGCTCAGGGTTAGGTAGGCCTTCTTTTTGTTGAAATGAAATGTTTTTGTTTTGTTAAGGACCACCTTTTTTCGGTTCACTGCTCTCCCGTTTTTTCAGCACCTACTACTTCCTTCTTCAACTTTTATCTTGTTTCATGAACTTCTTTCTCAACTCACTGTTTCTATCCCTCTTCTGCATTGATTCCGCAATTCCTTATCTCCATACTAAATGGTCCCTTCCTCCTTCTTCTCCTCGATACGCTCTTTTTTAGCGGTTAGTGAGGCTTAAACTAACATATAATCTAATCAAACATTTTCAAAATCAGAATAATTACCGCAAAGAAAGGATGTTAATGTCAAGGTATTATACCCTTTGTTTTTATTTTTTCGTGCAAATTTAAACACTTTAAAAGGACTTGGATATGACGAATGTCATAACTTTA
Organism: Platorchestia sp. MABIK; assembly: GCA_014220935.1. Taxonomy (NCBI): domain Eukaryota; kingdom Metazoa; phylum Arthropoda; class Malacostraca; order Amphipoda; family Talitridae; genus Platorchestia; species Platorchestia sp. MABIK. Next base: position 6,437 of record JACJUY010001570.1, read on the forward strand.
TAAAACTTCATAGTTTCATTTGCTTATTCTGTTTTGAATTAAAATTATCTTGTTAGTTTTGTGTGGCAAGTTTTACTTTCTTACGCTCGTGAGTACATGATAACACTATTTTAGGTTGTTTACTTTTTGTACAGTTCTTGCTATGCTGAAAATGTTACGGAGCATTGTACAACAATCTATTTCACGTCTCTGACTCCGGTGTGAACTCTTTTGTGTCTGTACTATTAGCGTAAGTATGAAATATCATAAATTTTTGTTATGGTGAATATTATATTCGCTCCGAGCTCATCATTTGGCATTCTAGTTATTGCGTTAGTGTGATAAATTGTCCCAAATCCCGACTGTCGACCTCAGTTCTAGACGAAAAATAAATAAAATCTGCCCATTTTACTGTTAACATCAATGCATCATCCTCGTATCACTAGTTCCTATGTTCGTATGCTCATATTTTAATACAAGTACTCACTAACGAAAGGGGTTTCAGCAGTGCGTCACGTAGATTATGTTTTCTTTGTCACTTTTATTTAAATGCATTACCAAAATCCTAATCCCTCAACAAAGGGAACGCATTTTTTGTGTTTTTCTTTGAATCATCTGTTTCGTCTATCGCTCGCCATAGCCGTGTGTGTATAGGACCTGACTCCGTGCGGGGAGACCCGGGTTCGAGTCTCGGTGCTGGTGGCGATTTTCTCGCTTGGGTATAGGAGAAAAATTCTAAGCACAATACCCCTCTCTACCCAGGTGTCTGAAATGGGTACCGGTCTTTGACTGGGGGAAAGCGTCATGGCATCCTGGTGTTAGTTATAAGGCATTTGAAAAACCAATGTAAAAGGTGATATGTATCATGCTTCAATTGGATATAAAGCATCCGTAGATGCCGATGTTGTTTGTTTGTTTAACATGGTATAACGATAACCATTTATGAATATCTCTAAGTTTAGGTATTTGCATGCGGTTTTCGCTTTTATTTCAATATAAATGCCCACCAACGAAAGTATTTTCCAACTAAGCGTTACAAGAATTGTGTTTTAAAAGTTACTTATGTTGAAGTGCGCTGTCAAAATCAGAGTACGCAATGAAGGGAACTCATTTTTGTTGTGCTTTTCTGTCAATCATTTCTGTTTTGTTTCAACATTTTCCATGGGTATTACGATTACCGATGTGTAATTATCAATTAGAGATATTAATGTTGAGATATTTTAAAAACCAATGTCCAGCATAACATGTTTGAACTTTATTCTAAATAAATTTTTCCTTTGAATTTTCTTAGCTGTTGGGTTGTTATGCAACTATCTCTGTTTCTAATTTTTCCGAAAATTTGTTTCAAGTGATCTTGACTTACTTTATACGTGAGTGAAAAACTCGTGTTCAGTTTTAAGCTTTTGTAAAATAAGTTTTTAATGCTTTTAAGGGAGACAACTCAACGATTGGTAAATTTTGATCCGATTGGTCTGCAATTAGGCCGGTATATGTATTTTTTTTTAAAGAAGCATATTTTATCGTGTAACGTTTTCGATTTAGGCCTTAGTTTTTTGAAAAAATTTGAAATATTAATTTTTTAGTTCATTTTAGGGAAATTTCAAAAATGTCTACTAGTTTTTATTCTAAAACAGATTCAAATACAGTTTGGAAATTCTTGTAAAATTTCAAACAAACGGAAGAATCCGAATTTTTTATTTTCATTTTTTTTATATACGATTTTCGATCACTAACTAAAATGTCCCAAATTTTTTGTTGAACTGTGATAGAAAAAATTAAATGAACAAATTGGAAAATCGGGATCCTGTAGTTTGTTCGAAATGTTTCAAAAATATCAAAACTGTCTGTTTTTTCTTAACATGAAAACTCACTGACTTCTTTTCTTTTGAATGATCAACATTTTTTTCGTAAGAGGTCATAAACAATTTATTCTGTTGGAAGTGTGAAATAATGGATACGTTTTGTACTTAAATGCTGTTTTCATGTTATATTTAATAATCTGCATGCATAATTTCACATTTACACTGCGAATTGTAAATTACGTGTATCAATAGGAAAATGAATGAAAAATTATTGTTCATTTCTCGAAGAATGATAAATTTTTATTTGTGGACTGTTTCTTCTAAAATAAGCCATTATTTGTAATTTTTAAAGAGAAACACATTTTGTTCCTATCATTTTATTTCGTTTTAGGCCTTAGTTTTTCCGAAAATAGGAAACATTTGTTTTTTTATCTTAGAGTTCAAGTGTACACAAGTCAATGAGTTTTCATGCTACAACAAAACCAATGACAGTTTTGGAATTCTTAAAACATTGCTAACAAACTATCCCAGGGGGACTATGTGAGGGCCCGAGCTAAGTAGGTAGGCTTCCTTTTGTTGAAATAACATAGGTTTTTGTTCTGTTACGGACCATCTTTTTTCGGTTCACTGCTGTCCTGTTTTTTCAACACCTACTACTTTCTTCTTGAACTTTGATCTTGTTTCATAAACTTCTTTCTCATCTTACTGTTTCTATGCCCTTTCTGCGTAGATTCCACGTTCCCTAAACTCCATACTAAATGATGCCTTCTTCCTTCCTCTCTTTGGATCGCCTTTGTAGCGGATAGGGAGGCTTAAACTAACTAATAATCTAATCTAATCTGCTAACAAACTAAAAGAGCCAAATTTTTTTTTTTCCTTTTTGTTTTCTTTTTATATGGGGTCAAAAATTCATAATTTCTGGTCCCCTTACCCTCCCCTTAGGAGGGGGGGATCTAGGGCCCGTAGCCCCATAAAATTTTAAGGCACAATCGCTCACCACTTAAGGATCCTTTTTCAACAAAAAAAATGGCCAAGTGAGCCCAAAATCCCATGAGTTGTCCCTCTTAATGAATATTAAAAATCCCATGAATCGTGTTTTCCTAACTTACTCGCACATTAGTTTGCCAGGCAGCAAAGTGATATTATATACAAAGTGTCTTCATCAAGGGTAGTAAATACATTGCCTGCATTATTTGAGTTAAATGGTTTATTTTATGCATATGACAGATTGTTTCTTTAATTTAATGTATCAAAAACTCTATGGAATACTCTAATAAATTTTATTGTTGCCGCACTTCCGCTAAAACCGGTAATATTATTTAGGCAAAATTGCATTCTATTTGCAACGGAATCTCTTATAATTTGAGCAGCAAGTTTGACATTCATCTTTATTTAATTAATTTATGTGTGTCAATTTTCACTTATTAGCCAAATGTATTCCTGCTAACGTTTGAAATTCATGTGATTTTTATATGTAACTCCATTTTATCGAATTTCCTTCGCGATCAACAATAAATTTTTATCACGGAAAGTATTTCTTAATAATTTCAACGTGTGACATGGATTTAGAAACAAGTGAAAATCGTCGTTAGTGATGGGATGAGGAAAAATTGGCAACAAATTATCTAATCCTAGCTTGCACCTATCTTTTTTGAAAGTATCACTGTACTTATGCATGAGAGCGGCATATAGAAAAAGTGCGTCTTGAACGCAGCTTAAATAAGCAGCGTCCTCCCATGCTGAGGCAGTGACCAACTGCGTACCACCTCCGTTGCAACTGCATGTCCGCCTCCACTACTGTTGATTGACTTCACGTTAATGCGATGACACCGGCTCCATTATTTCGACCCGTTTACACCGGAGCAACGGCAGGGTTGGGCAAGCGCTTGACGCGCGCTTGCTGCAGCGCTTGACGCCCACACCTGTTCACACTCATTTTTGGATACACGCGCCTGTCACACAATTTAGTCGGCATCTAGGAACCTGTGAGGATGGATGTGAGTGAACAAGAGCTGTGGGTAATTATTTTAGGGTATGCTGCTGTGAAGAGAAAAAAGGTCGGCATCGCAGCATCGGGAAAATTGTTGTAGAGAAGAGACGTGAGGGGTTCGTTCACTCACATCTTCAGAGAACTTTCAGTTGAAAATAAGTTTGATTCATGTAATATCATGTAAAATTACTTGCGCTTTTTAAATTGTGTAGATGAATGTCTTCCTCATGAGTCGATATTGTTTATCTTCATTTTTCGATGAAATTGGGAACGCAATGTGGGAATTTTCTTGCGAATTTCTGCAATGGAAACGTGTTCACAGAAACATTTCAAGTTTTCCACTATTTTCGAAAGTGCTCGTTCCTTGGCAATTCTATTCTTACATTCTTTAGATTTTACTCTCCACAAGCATTCATGCGCTCTGTATAGTTCTTGAAATGAAAAGTACGGCGAAAATCGCTGTACTTATGGTCATTTTATTAATACAAATAGTAGAGTCTCAATGAATAAAATTATTTCAGTGAATCATTTTAAAATCCTTGCAGGTGCCCCTCACATGATAGATTTACACATCCTTGAGTCGCTATACATCTTCAATCTCAGACCCCCTCTAAATGAAAAGAGGAAAAACACTTTTGAGTATCATTTATAGAGGGTCTGAGATTGAAGATGTATAGCGACTCAAGGATGTGTAAATCAATCATGTGAGGGGCACCTGCAAGATTTTAAAATGATTTACGAAATCAGGGACGTTACTGTAACGTCCCTGTTTCCGTGACTGTTTCATCCAACAGGGACGTTACTGTAACATCGCTGTTTCCGTGAAGAAGATGAACTGTTTAGTTCGAAACGTTCAATTTTATTCATTTAGACTTAACAATTTTCAAATTACAATATGTCTCAATCAGTAGAAAGTCATAACCGTGGCATGTGTGTATCTACCACTAAAATCAAATGTCAATCTCGAAGAAGTATTTACTATAATGAAAGCTGTGCCAAAGCAGGTGGTCTTGGTGGGGATTTTGGTGTCCATCCCAGTGATAGAGGCAATAGTGCGATCGATAGAGGAAAATGATAGCTGCAAAATTTCATTTCACATAATTTCTATAGGTGCTTGTGAATTATCTGTCACCACTTTTTTGAGTTTACTAAAGGGTGAAAAATACAGCTGAATAATTGAATGTAATGAAAATTGCCCATAATTTAATTTAGCTAACCTAATTTAACCTAACCTTAACATCAAAAGGAAACCATGAATTAAAAGTAGTGACAAATAACCCACAAGTACCTTTCAATATAATTAACCATAACTGCTCAACCCATATCTTAGGAAGAACAAGAGACCTCATCCTGACCTCCCTTGATGGTCACATCAGACGTGCAATTCTCTGTACTCCTTTCAGCCCTGAGTGTTATACTCTTCAGTATAACTGTCTTTGGTCTCCGACCAAAGAAAAAAGAAAACAACGCTAAGAACTGGAGGAGATGACTGGCCAGCATTGCAATCCATTAAACGTTCTAAAAGAACATATGTAAGACTGAGTCTGCGAGAACATCACCACGTACCTTCTGGAAAGAGCGCCTCGACAAGGACGGGCATCGAACATCGTTATGACGAGGACGAAACGCCAACAGAAAATTGTCAGGAACATCAACGTACGACTACATGTTTTTTCTTAATATTGTGTATTCTAAACGGGATTTTATTATAACTATTTTTATAGAATTAATTAACCATATATTTGAATTGTTTAGGAAGTAGCTCCTGTTTATATTCTAGAACGTCAATATCAAAAGTACTGATTAGCATCTCAGACAGGTAGCGTCGAACGAGAGGGTTGCCTAGAAGGCAGGCAGGCAGTTGGGGGGAGACGTTCATTGAGAAAGGACGAACAAGAGAGGGCATTCTCGTGCGTTACAGCCTTGCGGCTGTTGCGCTTAATTGTAAAGTAAATCACAGCGTTTAATTGGAAAGTAAATTACGTTACTGTAATTACTGAATTGAGTTCTACAAGTCAGTTGTTTCTGCAGCCGTGGCGGTGCTAATTACTAATTAACATTCAGTACCAACTGAGTGCCCAGCTCCTCTCAAGATGGCGGTGCAGTCACCGGTTATCCGCATAACAACGGCGGAATCGCCCGGTAAGATGAGTAATCCCTCTAATAATACCAATCTAGGCTCTTTATTCAAACTTCTAAGTATGTAGGATGCGTATTCTGTCATAGAGTGATAACATTCATTAATAGGTAAATTCCCTTTTCATTAAAAGAGGCCTTTTATTTAACCTTTTGTAGTGAGATGAGTAAAGAGAGAAAAAGAGACGATCGTTCGTAAGAAATGAATGAAAATGATTACCGCAAATCACGTTACCGAAGATTACAGAAAATGTCCCCTTAAAGGGTGGTGGCCGCTCCAATTTGATTAATAAATCACAAAAAATATAATAATTGTGACGAATATATATATGTCACGACGATTAAAAGATTTGGAAGATCATGCTCCAGCGAATAATCTGACACGCGAATTATTACAACGAAATTTTCTATCAGCGGGAAGAAGGACGTCCATTACATGAGCAGCGACCACTTTTCGATAATGTTGAGTTTATATATCGGTGCAAACAGAAGTAATGAGGTCGAGGGATGTAAATTCAAGAAACATCACTGGGAATAGTACCAATAGGATGAAATTTGGAAAATGTACATGAACATGAAATACTAGAAAACTTCGAAGCATCCGTTACAAAACTATAGATGAGAATCAACTGCACGGCTAAGAGTTGGGGGATGCGGTACTAAAGACGACGACTCTACGCAAAGCCATGGTGGATGACTGACTAGAAAAAAAAGAACATTTTATTTCCAATAGAGTATAACATGAAATGTTGATACATTGGTTTTTAAAACACCTTAACATTAATCATCCTTATCTTACCATTAAACATTCTTATCTGATAATAACACATTGGTATCGTAATACCCGTGTAAAATGTTGAATCAAAAATGATTGATAGAAAAGCACATCAAAAATGAGTTCCTTTCCTTTGCCTAATCTAATTTTGACAGTGCATTTGGATATAAGTTACTAAGAGAACACAATCCTCGTAACGCTTAGTTGAAAAATGTATTCGTTTGCACACATTTAAATTGAAATAAAAGCAAAAATCGCGTTTGAATACCTTAACACGGAGACTCTCGATTGCTATTCATACATGGTTATCGTAATACCCATGATAATTGTCGAAAACATGATTCGGAGAAAAGCACGAAAAAATGAGTTCATCTTTGTCGTGGTAGTCGGATTCTGGTAATGCATTTAAAAAACAGGCGACTAAGAAAAGCATAATTCATGTGACGCATTGCTGAATACCCTCTCGTTAGTGCGTACTCGGATTGAATTATGAGCATAAGAACATTGGAACTAGTGATACGAGTGTGAGGGATTGATGTTAGAAGTAAAATGGGCAGATTTGATTTATTTTGCGTCTAGAACTATGAGGTAGACAGTGGCGATTTGAGACAATTATTCACACAGACGCATCATCTACTGTGCTAAGTGGTGAGTTTCGGAAAGAACATAATATTCACTCTAACAAAACAAAAAATTGTTATATATCTTACGCTAATAGTGCTGGCGTAATGAGTTCATCGGAGTCAAAGACATGAAAAGGATTGTTGTACAATGCTAGCCGTGACATTTTCAACATAGGTGGAGAAGTACAAAAAGTTAACTAGCCAAAATTGTGTTGTCATAATGTATTCACGAGAGTAAGAAAGTAAGAAGACCAATTTAAGACCAGAATAAGAAGATTAAAAACTGATGTTCTTTACAGTTATGACATTCTTCGAAACCTTGGCCCTTTTTTTTGTGTTTTAATGAAACGAAAAGAGAGAAAAAGATGCTAAAGTACCCTCACATTAACATCCTTTCTTTGCGGTTATAAATTTAGTGTTGAAAATGCTAATAAATGGAAGTAACTAAGAAAAAAATCCCTGTGACACATAGTTCAAAACACACTTGTTAGGGTGCGCGTATATTGGATTATCAGTCCATTACATTTGTAGCATAGCTGGAGCAATACGAAAAGTTAGCCACCAAAAATGATTTCGTCTTAAATGCACTTACGGGCGTAGAAAAGTAAAAATTGCAGATGAATTACGTCGCACATTCAAATGTTTTAATATGAGCGAAAAATGCTTGCAAATATCTTGAAATTTAGACCAAGACATGATATCTACACATGGGGGCAGTAATACTTCCCTGGTTGCAAAATTTATTGACCTAATATTGAGCCAATATACAGTCTCAATATTGACTGGATATTCAAAATGAATATTGGGGAAATACCTTATTATGGAAAATTCGGTTGATATTGGAAAAATATATTGGCCCAATAACAATATTATCATCAACCCAATATCAACTAATTTTTGTGTCAATATTGACTAGATAATGAGGTGTTCCCTACATTAACATTGGCTTAGTACTCAATTCCTGAAATAAGGTTGATATTGGTGAAACAAAATTGTCCCGATAATGATATTCTCACTAACCCAATATCAGCTAAGTAATCTGTCACTACGGACGTGATTTCTACGTTATAAGACAAGGTGATGCTGCTTCAGCCATTGAGTTCCGTTTTGCGGCGTGAACCGGCAACATTACTTATACTTCTCACATCATTATGTATCGGTGATACGCAGAGGAGAACTTAGAAGTTTTACGTGGTGAAATTTACCTTGGGATAAATCACAACTACTGAACAAAAATAGACTAAAATTGAGGTTTGAGGGGTAACTAAGGTATGGCACTGCAAGGTGTTCCTAAGAAAAATACCAGGTGAGCGGAAACCTGTACATGCAATTTGATCCCGTCAATTATGCGTAATTGTTTAATATATAGACATTTATTGCTATAGTAACATATGACAAATGATTATAGCATATTTTTTTTCAAAAAACTAGACCATCGAAACTCATTGGACGACTGAAAAAACAAGAACTATGAACCTGTGATTACAGTAATTCTGAATATAGAAATTATTGTAACGTATTCACATTTCTTGATATCTGTCAAATAAATCTGCACTCATTAATGATTGAAATAACCATTCATTAACTTAATTTGTGCATTTTATACAAATTACTCCGTATTATTGGCGTACGAAATCAACCCAATGTTTGGGCACTAATAATTTTTATCGTAAAATTTTTTATTAAATTGCGAAAATATTAATTATTATGAGATAGTTTCCCCTTATTTGAATATCATACACATATATTAATATATTTATACACCGTTAGTTTAATATTAGAAATAAAACTATTTACTACATTCTCCCAATAACAAGTTGACTTCATAAATAAGTATATCTTTTTTCGATATTGTCTTGTTATTAGCCTATGATTGTAATCCAAGATTCCAATATCGGGTTCAATAATTAATTATCAACCCAATATTGGCCTAATAATTTCTTGCATCCTGGGTTTTACCAGGTAATTTCTAAACAAACAAATGGTTGGAAGAGAAGCACGTTTAAAATGCATTTCCTTTCGGTGCGTTGGTCTGATTTTGACAATGCATTTTATTACAAGTGGTCCAGAAAATATTGTGCGCGTGATGCATTGTTGAAGACACTTTTTCAAGTGTACTCCCATATTGAAATTTGAGCTTACGAACATGGGAACTAGTGAGATGAGGGATTATGGTTGAAAGTAAAACGGGTAGATCCAAATTGTTTTTCGTCTTAGACTGTGAGGTTGACTTTAGAGGTAATTTTACATTGTTTCGTATCAACTAGTCAGCTAAATAACGGCTCGGCTAAAATGAAATATTTTACAATAACACAAAAATTAAGTTTCACATGCTACTAGCGTTGGCGCAAAAAAGTTCACCGGATTCAAACAGATGAGAAAGATCGTTGTACATACAATACCAGCCATAACATTTGCAACACTCCTGGGACAAAACGAGAAAGTCAAAACTGGCTCGGATAAAATGAAATATTTTACAATGACACAAAAATTAAATTTCATTTGCTACTAGCATTGGCACAAAAAAGTTCACTGGATTTAAATGAGAAGGATCGTTGTACAATCCCAGCCATAACATTTGCTACACACCTGGGACAAAACGAGGAATTCAAAACAACTAAAATAGTGTGGCCAAAGTATACTCAAAGAGTGTAAGGGACGGCACATTGTCACACAATATTAACTCGAGTATTTTAGGAAGGGAATAAGTTCTACAGATATATATATATCTATATACACATATATGATATATACACTTATACATACATTGGAGCGTCACATGTGAGTACATACATGTACTTAATATTCGCATACAAGTAATCATATTGCATCTGCATAATACAGAAATGTTTTGATTGTTTTATGATTTAATGAAAAGATAAAATAATTAGCATTAAAAATTTCTGACTTCTTTTTCAGTGCGTACTGCAGTTTACACTTATTGTGTAGACGCAAGATAGAGAGCTATTTTACTTTTGAATTCTCTAAGTGTTTGAGTGGTTTTGATGCTCTGGGGAGTTTATTCTACAGTAAGGCGCCTGATACTGACAGAGCTTTCTGCCCGATGTTAGATGAACGGTATTTGATGAAGACATCACGTCTCCTATTCGGCTTTAGGTTGGTGACGGTAGGGGAATGGAATTTCACTACTTCAGCATTGCTCTGAGGAAGATATAAAGAGGAGAATACGTATTTGGCTTTGTGCGCCAGAAACCTCTCCTGAATAGGAGCCCAGCCGAGCTTATTCAGGAGAGGTGTTACGTGATCATTCTTTTTGAATTTACCTTTGCATACAACCTTAGCTGCGAAATTCATGCATTTTTGTAGATCTTTTTGGAGATATTTCGGTAAATCTCTCCATACCAGGCTGCAATAGTCAATACGTGATTAGGCCAAGGATTGGATGGCCAATAATCTAGATTCTTCGTCAAGCATACTTTTTATACGATTAAAAAACATTAAAGTCCCGTGAATTGTGTTGCAGGTTTTGTCAACGTGGGATTTGAAAGACATGTTTCTATCGAACCAAATATCCAATTTTTAATTTTTTCTGATGGGTGAATTTTATCATTTCTAACCGTGAAAGTTAGATCTGGATTTCGAATATTTTTTATTGTATCTTTTGACCCAAAAACAATGAATTGTGTTTTACTCGCGTTTAGCTTGAGACCATTTTGGTCATACCATGACTTGAGGATGATCAATAGGGCTTCAGCTCCATTTTTCGTCTGTGGTATTTCTGCTACAGAGCTTGTCATTGCAATTTGGACATCCTCTGCATACATAGAGATTCGAGTGTTAGAAGGCATTGGAGGGAAATCGTTTATGGAAATAGAAAACCAAATCGGACCCAGAATGGATCCTTGAGGGACACCAAAGTTATTTTGAAGGAATGGGGACAGCTTGTTATCTAAGAGGACTGCATGAGATCGATTTGATAGGTAGCTTTTAAACTAATGCTTATCAACTCCTAAGTTCAGTATTTTTCGTAGGAGTTGATCATGTTCGACGCTGTCGAATGCTTTAGAGAAATCGAATAGCAGCAAAAGTGTTACATTTTTTTGGTCAAAATCGCTACATATTTTTTCAGTGATATTGAGCAGGGCGTCTTGAGTGCTAGTCTTCTTCCTATGGGCATATTGATTTCGATGAAGTGAATTTGACTCGTCCAAGTGAAATGACAGTTGATTCGTTAATACTTTTTCCAATATTTTGGACAGGACAGGTAAAAGGCTTATGGGCCTGTAATTTGACGCTGTATTTATGTCACCAGTTTTATGCAACGGTCTAATTATGGAGTGCTTCCATTGGTTTGGAAACTTATTAGTTGCTATTGATATGTTGCTAATCAAACGAATCAGTGGTGCTGTGACTGGAAAACTGTCTTTGATGTATTGAAGGCTGATTCCATGATGTCCGGCTGCTTTTGTGTTTTTCAATGAGTTCAAAATAGTCCGTTTCTCTGGTAAATCGATGGGACGTGGCCTCCACAGGGCACCAGTTTTTGAAAGTGCAGTAGGGTACGAACTTTCAACTGACAGTTGCCCCGGACAGGTTTTATTTACTTCACTGTAGACTTAAGCACCTACTTTTGAAAAGAATGTATTGAACTCATTGGCTTTTTCCAAAAGATTTTCAAAATTACCTTTGCGGTCTGAATTTTTTATTGAGCCACCTCTCTAGTAATTTCCCATGTACGTTTTGGGTTATTTTTTGCCTTGAATAGTTCTTGGTGAAAGTGAGTTTGTTTTACTTGCATGATTTTCTTCCGAAGAATCTTTCCAAGTTCTTTATATCTCAAAAAACTAACAAACATTAAAAGATGACTCGGGTCTCAACTATATGAAAACAGTTCTCTGACATGATGGAGGAAAAAATTCAAACTGCATTCGAGGTGACTAATGAAATTATCCTCAATCTACAGTCTATTCCTAAACAAAACAAGAACTAAATGAAGCTAATACACTAATGATTGGAGCTACGCGAGAGGCTTCTAAAGTTGATAACATTTCACCAAGTACCCAAAAACCCACACGTTCTCAAAACCACCTCTAGGGTACAAAGGTATTCAATTCCCTTTTACAACATAGATAAGGACTAACATCTCTGCAAAATAGGGTAAACGTATTCGTCACCTTAGAATAGCGTTGGTGGTTTGATGCCCTAGTAGTCACTGAACTTATTCGGGCCCACAGGCAGCTGTGCTCAAATATGCCCATTGTGCTAGCCTTAAAAAAACAATGTACTTCTGCAACACGTAAAATGAATTGTTTAAAGTGTGTAAAATTAAGTCTTTCTCATTAACTGTGCAAACACCACAAATTCCAAAATGACCCCAAGAAATTGGAGAAAAAAGACAAAACTGACCTTCTTGCGGTTTGAGGTCAGGCTGGTGCAGGCCGCTGCAGGCTGGTGCAGGCCACTGCAGGGTGGTGCAGGCGGCTGCAGGCTGGTGCAGGCCGCTGCAGGCTGGTGCAGGGTGGTGCACGCCGCTGCAGGCTGTGCAGGCCGCTGCAGGCTGGTGCAGGCCGCTGCAGGGTGGTGCACGCCGCTGCAGGCTGGTGCAAGCCGCTGCAGGCTGGTGCTGGCCGCTGCAGGGTGGTGCACGCCGCTGCAGGCTGGTGCAGGCCGCTGCAGGCTGGTGCAGGCCGCTGCAGGGTGGTGCACGCCGCTGCAGGCTGGTGCAGGCCGCTGCAGGCTGGTACAAGCCGCTGCAGGCTGGTGAAATGACGTGTTAAGGAAGGTGACAAGATCTAGTTAAATAAAGAAAGAAAGAGGTATTTATAGAACAAATGCAAGTCGCCAGCTTGGCAGTTTTGCAGTAACGGCTGAGCGTATATACAATGCATTTGCCGACACACAAGTACTGGCATACCAGCAATTACATCGCCTACGCACTCTACAAACATGTAGTGTACAGGCCCTATAACACGGGGCAACATTTTGTCTCTACGACGGCAACTGAAATGACGCAACTTGTGGGTGCGCTATTAGAGTATTAGACATGGTAGACTAAAGGAGGTAAAGTCACTTCTACGGGGACAGCCGCGCACATTCGCTTATTCGACTAGCCAATTGAAAGCTTCCTTCCCAACAAGCCAGATGACGTCACCCGCACGCAACATGACGTCAGCGGCGGCAGCGTGCGTACTACCACGCAGCGGCTCTGCCCTTCCAGACGTTCGATTAACAACAGGACCGACTGCCGGTGTGCCTCCGCAGTACGGATTTGGATTTTTGAAAAATTTAATTCCGTCCGGCTACGTGCAAATCTA
>JACJUY010001570.1:65021-82355 GCA_014220935.1 Platorchestia sp. MABIK
TTTTCAAATTTATTTATTTCCTTATTTACTTATTTTATTATTTTTTTTTTTAATTTTTTCTTTTTTTTTCTTCTGAATATATATATTTCAACATATATACATATGTACACCTGTAATACATTAATACATATGGACATTGATGTTATTACTTATTTTTTCATTTTTGTTTCTTTATTTTATTTATTTTTTATACCTTTATCTACATTACCTACACTATATCCTAATATATGTATACTCTAACACTAACGAGCTAGCCCTATCTACATTTTTCAATATTAGACCAGTTCTTAATCTATTTACTATACAAGGTCTACACACAAACATCACCCAACGCCTACAAAAATAGAGAAAGAGTTCCTACCTATCCTCTATCTTATTTACATGTATCCCTATGCTCTTACACACTCTAAATTACAATTTACATCTATTATACACTAAATTACATCTTTCTCATTTACTTATATAATCTATATTGTAGGTTAATTGTTATTCCCTACCTATTTACAATATATATTATAGATCACCTGTGCATTTCATACTTTATATACGCCTAGATTGAGTGCTGCCGATGTGCACTGTATAGCGTACGTATATACAAATAGGCTGTTGAATACTTAGAATGGCAAGTAGAACAGGAAGTTTAGAACATCCGTGATGGTTGCTAAAGTAATGAAAGGTGAAATGAAAAAAATGAATTAATTGAATAAATAGATATCAGTGCAGCTGAAATGAGATGAAAAATATCTGAGGTTTCGGCTTCCCACCCATGGGGGGGGGGAAGACCGTCCTACCGCTCGCCAAAACCCCAGAAAACAAATAATGAATAAGTGTAATTAAAGTGATTTTGGTCTTCCCCCACGTCTTCTTAAAAATGCTAGGAGTGTTGCCTTATTAGATGTAACTGGTAAAGTTGTTGGTTCATGTATATTTTGGAGGTGGAGGGGGGGCCATTGCAAGTAGTTTTGAGCTTTGAAATCTGGAATGTTGTTTGGGGATGAGCTCCGGAGGAAAACTTAAGTGTGCGCACAGGTCAGGTTCAAATTGTTGCGTGTTCTGCCAAATCTTATTTGCATGCTCATGTAGCAGTATATTGATGGGAGGGACACTTAGTTGGTTGTGCAGGCATTCGGATGGTATTGCTTCTATTAGACTTGTGCCGGTGATGAATCTGAGGGCTTTGTTTTGAACTTTTTGTAATTTGGATATTGATGATGTCGATGCTGTGTGTAGGGGTATGACTGGGTAAATTAGTGCTGATCTTACGAAGGCCATATATAACTTTAGCTTGGTTTCTGTAGATAAGTGAGTGAAGCGGTAAATTTTTCCCAGATTTTTGTAAGCTATTGCTTGTCTAATGGAGGCTTGTGATGATATGCCTTGTGTGTTGATGTTCAATCCCAGGACTTTCCCTTTGTTTGTGTACGGTATTACTTTGTTGTTTATCTTTATTTCAAATGTTTTCCTTCTATTGATGGGGATAATAGCAAATTTACTGCTGTTGGTTAATATCATCCATTTCCTTTCGAACGAATTTATCTGTTCTATTGCTCTTTTGGTTGTGGCTGTTGCGTATCTTGGTGAATATTCTCCGGCTGCGATCTGGGTAATATCATCTGCAAAACAAATGTAGTCTGTTTTAGGTAGCGGTGGTGGTAAATCGTGGGTATAAAAGCTGAAGAGTGTAGGGGACAAACATGCTCCTTGGGGTACACCTGTGCACAAAATGAATCGCGGCCCTATATAATTTGCCATTCTTATTGAAGCTGATCTGTTATTGAGGTATTGTTCAGAGTCCGGAGGAATAAGGGGTGAAGATTGATTCGTGATAATTTGAAAATTAGTCCAGAGTGCCATACCTTATCAAATGCGTTTTTGACATCCCTTAAGCATACGTCTATTGTAAATTTTTGGGCTAATTTGATGGAGATTGTTTCATGTAGGATTGCTAAAGCTGTGTGTGCTTCTGTTGCATCTGAATCCATGTTGTCTGCTATTGAAATGGTAATGAATTGTGAAAAAATTTGTCAATCTTTAATTTAAAATTTTATCTAGTAATTAGCCATGTATATCCAGAAGAGAAATTGGTCTGTAATTTAGGACTGATTTTGGGGATGAGTTTGGTTTTGGGAGGAAAATCATTATGGCATGTTTTAGGTTGTCCGGGAAATAGCCTGTTGATCTACAAATGTTAAAAATGTAAATCAGAAAGTGGACCATGTTTTTTGGTAGTTTTTTTAGTCGTAAAGTTGTTATTTCTGTTGTCCCTGGCGCTTTCTGTTTGAGCGGTCGCAGGGCCTGTAGTAGTTCTTCTATGGTAATAGGGGGAAAATGTACAGGGTCCAGTTTGTTTATATTACCAGTTCGGTATGGTTTAATTGTATTCGCTATGTTGTTCATTTGTTCTTGTACTATTGCAATGTGTTCTCTGTCAAAGTTTGGTTCGTCGTCCTGTTCTGTGAAAATTTCTTTCCAGTGATCTCTGAAGATAGGTTTTTTTCTTGAGAAGTATGTAACTGCGTTTTGTTATGTTCTATGTATGGCACTCGCATTTGTTGTTTGGCGTTTCCGCCCATCATCCTCTTGCAGGAGGACCAGAACACCTTCGAATCCTCCTGCAGTTCAAGACTTTGAATTAGATCTTCCCAAGTTTGATGATATTCTCTTTTGTATAGTTCCTGAAGTTGGGTTCTGATTACGGTTAGGTTTCTATTGAGTTGTATGGAAGGGCCGTATCTACAAACATATTGCATTGTTTGTTGAAATTGTGCTTGTAATTGCAGGGTTTCATGAGTTGGTTTGATTCCTGGGATGATTCTATGAGTGATACGAGGAACTGCTGCATTTGTGGCATCCCGTACGTGTTTTGTCCATGTATCCAAATATTGATCTATTTCTTCGAGCGTTGGGTCCTGTTTTGAAGGGGGCGTGACTGATGAAAGTGTCTGTTTATAAGCTTTCTCAGTCTGCTCTATGAAAATGTCTTCTAGGTTTTATAGGAATTTGTATTGGATTTGCCGATATTGTTGCTAATTATGGGGATATGATCTGATGGAGTGATTGGTCCAGGCTTCAGAAAAATAATGTGGTAAGCTTGTTTTTTCTGTAAGACTATATCTGGTGAGGATGCGCTGTTTAGTGTTATTCTAGTGGGAAAATAAGGTCCAACATGTGTGCATTTGTGTCTCGAGATTAGATAGTAGAGATGTTTCCCCGTTTTTCAAGCGTGAGTATCCTGTTATGCTGTGTGCTGCGTGAATGTCTCCTAGAAAGTAAGTTGGATGAGGTCTATTGAAAAGTGTGTGAAAGTTTATGAAATGTAGGTAGTCCTTTTTTGGGGGTGTATATGTAGTACCAATAGTTATTGGTCCCTGAAGCGTATCTATCGTTACTGCCATCATGTCTGTATGGAAGTTATCATGAAGCCTGTATGAAATACTTTTCTTGAGTGTTATTGCGGTGCCTGCGTGATATTCGTTTAACTTATTTGAGTAAAATGTATTGTAATTGAATATCTTAAGTGGTTGGTTGTTTATGAGGCAGTGACTATTGATGAGTATTATGTCTGGGTCCAGCGAGTTATATATGTTTGATAAGGTGATTCTATTGGTGTTCCAAGATTGCACATTGTGTTGTAATATTGTTATTTTCTTCAGAGTCATTTTTGATCAGTTAATTTTTTGGGTTTTTTGGCGGCTGCTATTAGTGATTGGTGTCTTGGGATGTTAAGGAATCTTCGTGGGGGATGATGTTTATTTTAGTTCTTGTGAATTGGGCCCTGTTGTTTCTTATGTATTCTAGTAATGTCTGTGATCTGATGTCTTGAACAGTAAATTTTAAGCCTTTATAATTTTCTCTTTTGCTTGCTGAGTTCCTGAATGTACCATTCTGTTGGGGGCTCTTCCGGAATTGGTGAGTTGTCAATGAAGTTCCTGTATAGTTTTATGTGTAAGTTATGTTTATTGTCAAGTCCTAGTGTTGAGTTGCCCATATCCTCACTTATCCTGCGCTTTGTTCTTGCTTCAGTTTCAGTGGTTTCTTCCATTGGCTCCTGTTCGCATTCTAGCGAGACGTCTGCCGTTTTTTCTTGTTCTGTTTCTATTTCCCGTGGTGTTGTTTCTGATTTATAGTAGAAATTGAAAATTGCGGCTGAGTCCCGATCTGGAAAGGTGGTATCAATATTTAAGTTCAGTTTTAAGGATTCTGACAAAAGGTCGCCAAATCTTTGAGTTCTATTGAGTGCTGCTATATGTGCTTCTAAGATGAGTGCTGTAAGTTTTATATGCGTTTGAGTGGTTAGTGTCAAGGTGTGCTCTGGGGGATTAGTCTGCTGAATTGCGTGTTTTGCTATTTCTGTGTAGGTCTTGTGGGTTCTTTGCTGTTGTTCTTGCACTTCGTTATCTATTTTCTGTTTAATTACGTTTTTTCTGCACGGGCAACTGGATCCTAGAGTTCTGCGTGGTCCATTACAGTTCAGACATTGCTTAAGTGCGCTTGTACATTGATGGTAGGTGTGTTCTTGTGAGGAGCATTCTGAGCAATATTGTGATTGTTGGGTGCATTTGTGTGTAGGATGGTCTTCGTATTTATAACATTTGTAACAGATGAGGATGTGTGTGTATTTTTTCCTGTTCGCATTGATATGGCGTTATTTTTGTGTGATACATATAAAACCCATCTCTGAGGATCCTCTGTGCAGTGGTGGTGTCGAAAGTTATTAGTTTGATTAGATGTGTGCATTGTTTTATTTTGATTACTTCTGTAATCGTTAGCCAGGAATTTTGTTGTTGGATTTCGGTTTTTATTTCGTCAGCAGGTCTTGAACCTATTTCACTGTCGATTTGTCTAACAAAAATGGATCTTTTGGCTCTTAGGTCAGGGGGAATGACTGTAATTATATTCAGTTTTTGGAATGCGTTGATTGCTTTGCTAGAGGTTAGTTTATCAACTGAGGTGACGTCGTCTGTAACTGCATAGAAGCCGGTTTTAGTGGAAGTCAATCGAATAAGAGGAGCATTTAGGTCCCTAAAGGTTGTTTCAAAAATCTTAGTTTTGTCCACTGGTTTTGAGTTATCGATTAGTTTAAGTTGCACTCTGTATGTTGATGATTCTGTTCTGGGTGCTGTGCTGGTTGCGGCAATGTTGGGGTTTGATGGTATGAGCAGCGTAGGCGGAAGGTCGCCAGGATTTGAGGGGAAGGACCCGGAACTGTATTTCTAGTATTAGAGGCTGAACGAGGGTTTTGAAGAAGAGGGGCCCTGGGGGGGGGGGGCGGCTACCCGAGCCTCTCCACCCAGCACCAGCTCCCCTCCCTCGGTCTGGGGGGGGGGCATCCCGGAAAAAAGAACCTAGCCCTGCCCTACTATATATACGACACGGCTTCGCAAAACAATACTATATATACAATACACAACTATGCAAATCAAAAAACCAAACCAACGGCACACCTAAGCAGCGGTTCCACTATATAAGATTTAACTAATTAACCAGTATCAGAATAAATAATTCACTGTGAACTACACACTATTAATACATCAACTATACACAATTTAATACATCAAACTATACACAATTTAATTCACTAATCTAAACAATATTACAACATTTAGCTACACAATATTACAACATTAACTATACAATAATAACACATTTAAATTTGACAAGTATGCACAATATCACATGAGTTGGAATTCACACGGAATAGTGAAAAAAGCAATAGTTGAAAAATGTCTCACCTCAGGCCCGGAGGGGATGCCCCAGGCCGGTGGTCAACAACCACACTCCGTTTCCTCTACTAAATTGTCTCTCAAGCCTTCGAGAAGAATAGAAAAGAAAAAGAGCTGAGGGAAGTATTAACTATTTGCTCTTCTTCACCACAGAGAAAAGTCAGTGACCATCCACGGCGAATTCACGAAGGATCAGGGAAGTACGTTCGGCCGCGCAGCTGTTTATATAAGCCTTGGTGCGGCCTCACTGCGGCAATCCAGGTCTCTGGTTGGGCGACTCGAGGTAATTGAACTTGAACTTGAAATTGAGGGCCGACAGTGTCGGGGCCTTTGTAACGGCCTACAAATCCCTCCTCACTACTCACACACAAATAAAAGGAGTTCAGCACCTGTGTACCAGACTTGTCCACTAAACTACTCAGGATCCACCAATCCTTGTCACAAACTCCCATTAGACGGCATCACTGGGATAACCAGTACGTCAAGACACCATCTCCGAGCATGGTGGGTCATTACAGCCCACTCTACATGACTGGCTCATTGTAGTCATTGTCTTTTACTCCATGCACGTACAAGGAAAATTTTCATAGCTTCAATGACACTCAAATTACACTCATGATCCAATCCAACAATACAGCGCATACCACAATCATCTTCAGCACATCTGGCATACCACTCATTCTCTACATACTGCTCAAACACCACATTCATGAAACTTACTCTCTCTTGTTCATACTTACTACATTCCAGCACAAAATGCTCAATTGTTTCTTCCACTCCCCGATCACACTGCCGACATAATCTATTATTATTCTCATTCCATCTCCATGAACGCCTATTCACGCTCAATGACTTACACCTCACAGCAAACAAGAGCTGGCTACCAAAACTACCATCATAGAACATCTCACACTTAGGCACTTCCTTTTGCATATACCAGATTAGAGTAGGCTTTCGCGCCATGCTAAGCTTCCACTTTTTCAATCAATACTCCTTTGTTTTCCTCTCAATCTCTTTTTTCCACCTCTTACAGTCCCACTCTGGTCCCTCACCTCCGAAATTCACTAAAAGCCAGTCATCCACAAGTCTCCCAATTCTGACCCGAATAATCTTTTGCATACTTAACTTCCTCGCATGCCCCCAACATACTTTCTCCCAATAGCTTACACTCAGATTCCATTCAGAAATTTGCTTTACCCACCTGCTATTCTGAATTCTCTCAATTCTTACCTTATAGTTCAACACAGCTTTCATCATTCTTTCTGAAAATAGGCCTCACCCTAGGTCACCTCTAATGGCCTCTGTAGCTGTCCATTTTGGAGCACCCAATGCTAGACGTCCTACCTTATTTTGTATCACATCCAGCTTTTCAAGGTCACTTCCATTCCAGGCAAGAGCACTCATACCATACATGACACTAGGTACAGCAATATACTTCCACATTCCTCTCACACATTCATACTTGTTTGCTCTGTATCTGGCCACATTGCTTAACCGTCCACTCCACTGCGTTGCTTTTGCCACTTTCTCCCCCTTAGTTCTGGTGCATCCATCTTCACTTATCATACAACCTAAATACTGTATTCTTTTGTTCTACCTATTCTGATTTCTCCAATATTCCACAGTCTGTCTCTATCAGTCTCATCACTATTTATAACCATAACCTTACTTTTATCGGCACCAAAGTTCATCTTGAAATCTGTACTATATCCGTTCACAATGTCAAGCATCTTTTGTAGTTCATGTCCACATTCACTAACCACAACCACATCATCAGCATACAACAAACAACTCAGTCTCTCTTTACCAACTTTCAGTCTTAAGCCACTCATTCTCTGACGAACTGCTAATTCTTCTGTGTACAATCCAAACAACAGGGGAGACTGAGTACAGCCCTGTCTCACTCCTCTAAAACTCCTCACTTGCCCTGTTTCCAAATTTCCTAACCTGTAGATAGCGCTTGTGTTCTCATACAGACTTTGTCCAATGTTTACTATTTTTCTGCTAAACCCAACTTTTCTCAAAATTTCAAACAGCCTAACCCGATCCACTCTGTCATATGCCTTTTCAATATCCAGGAATGCTAAATATACTTTCTTATCATCCTTCCTCATTCGCTCAATTATTTCACTCACTACAAACAGATTATCCTTTACGTCGATCTTGCCTAAAACCATTCTGTTCTTCTCACAGGACTCCTAATTCCTCAACTAAATTTTTCATTCTCTCATTCAAAATACCGCAAAAAATCTTATACACAGTATCAGCCAGTGCAATTGGTCTGTAGTTGTTAAGTTCTTTCATACTCATATGTCCACCCTTATGCAATAGGACTACATTACACTTGTTCCAGTCATCTGGTACTCTTTCACTCTTCCATATCTCATCAAATAAACATTTCAACATACTGACTACACTCTCTCCTCCGCATTTATAGAACTCATATGGGATTTTATCAGGGCCACATGCCTTTCCATTTTTCACCTTCTTTAAAAAATTGACAATCTCTTCTCAAGTGATTTTGTCTTCCATTTGCAGCTCATGTTCATCAATCAGAAAGTTTACGGGTTCATCATCTATTACCTGTTCATTCATACCACCAATGTCCTCCCAGAATTCTTCCACTGCTTGCACCATTTGCATCCTATCACGCACACTACAACCATTGACTACTAATTCGTCAACTTGGGCTTCACTACCTCTATTATTACCTTGTATAAACTTATGCCAATCTTTATTCCATCCGGACCTTTCTTTCTTAGATTTTCAACTAGATGTCTCTCCTCTTTAACTCTAGCCTCATTAATCATTCTCTTTACTTTTTTCTTCTGGTCCTGGTACTCATTCCATGCACTCTGCCATTCATCATCAGTAATGCTATGTCTTTCAAACATTTTTCTCAAATGGCGTTGTGTCTTATTTACTGTCTTTCTTCTCATTCGTTCTTCCTTTATCTCATTCGTAAACCACCTAGCATTCCCTGTTCTTTTCCTGCCTTTTATTCTACCAATCATTTGCTCTGCCACATCATACAATGTTCTTGCAATCTCATCATTTAGGTTATTTACATTTCCACACCTGTTCCAGTTACATCTACTCAACTCATTCCTAAATTTTTCCCAGTTTGCCATTTTTAAAAGCCAATTTTCTTTTACACTGCTGACCTTTTGCATTGACTCCTTTCCGCCCCAATTATATTCAAGCACAAGCATTTTATGGTCACTATCAATATCAAAATCCTCTTTATCTACTAACATTTCTTCGACACACTCTCTTGCCCTACTATTCACTATCATATAGTCAATTGCAGTTTTCCATTCCCTGCTTTGCCATGTATGCAAGCCATTTCCTATTGTGACATTCAGATTTTCAAGTTGATTTTCATCACAGAAATCAATCAATTTTTGTCCATTTGCATTCACAGTTTCACCAAGTATTCCAACATGGTCATTCATGTCACCCATCACAATCAGAGGGCACCTGCAGTGTTCTCGTACTATCCTTGTTAATATTTCATACTTTTTTACATTCTCTGCATGAGCTAAAATCCCATCAGTTGTCATATAACATACAATCACAATCACACATTCTCTGGCACTCATTCTTTCACACTTTATTGCTAACAAATCTTCACTCTCAGGTTCATTACCAACAGGAAGTTCTTCTAATTTCCAATTTAGAGCATTCTTTATAATGAGACCAACTCCACCACCTCTTTTTTGCCAACTTACACGCCCTTTTCCTATCATATGATACTTATTCTCCTTACATGTTAAACTGACTCTATCTCGCATTTTGATCTCTACTACACCAACACAATCTAATTTCCCATTCGCAAATTCCGCTACAAGGTCATCTAACTTTCCTGCATTCCATCCACGCACATTTATACCTCCAAACCTTACAACACAATTGGACAATTCAAGGCGTTCTTTACTTTGGCTCTGACAGATTTTCGTTCATCCTGTTCCAGCTTCCATTAGGATATGAGTAGCTCTGATCCACTGGACATGTCTCCTGGAGAGTTTCATCTCACCTTCTTTTGAAAGATGGACTCTATCTCCAAGAAAACATCCACCCTGGATCACGCTATCCATATCTAGGAAGCTGGAACCCAATTCACGCTTTCTCACCCTCTCAGCCCTCATACTCACTATCCTTTCATGCAGCTCCCTATTCACCTCTTTTCGCACCCTTTCATACTCCATCATCACAAACAGGCCTTCTGAGAAGACTCGTCACACCAACTCTAACATTCTTCATTCGTGCACTTTCAACCACTTTCATAATTGCATTCACCGTACGCACTTTCCCACATTCAAGCAATCCATTGCCACCTCCTTGCAGTACAATCATCCCTTCATCCATTCCATCTATCACTCTCTCAGCATGTCTACAAATCTATTCCACTCCTTTTCCTCTCATGCTCGTACATCCACTGCCACTACTGTCACTCATGCTTACAAATCAATCCACGTTCTTTACCATACTATCTCCACATATTCTAATCATAGGTCTCACTCTCCCTTTCATACTACTCTTTCTCTCACTCCTTCCACTCACTTCATTCTTTCCAACTACTTCTACCATGGGTGCACGCACCTCATCTGACACATCAACAGGTCGCTCAACAGGTCGCTCATTCTCTCTCATTTCATTTGTACTTCTTTCACCATGCTCATTCATCTTTACACTTTCAGCTGTCACATTTACACTATTATTTGCTTCAACATTCACTGCACTCTCATTCCTTGCATCATTCTCATTCTTCCTTGCATTCAACTTCCTTTCATCCTCTAAATCACACATCAAACCAACATTCACAGCTTTCAGCCTCTCAACCTCTTCTTCCAATTTCTTTCTCACAACATTCAAGCATTTCCAGCATGTAAACACAAGATTATCCAACTTTTTCCGACTCATGTTCTTTCAAACCTTTGCATGCATCTATATCCACCCACTCAAAACAAGTCGAGCACTGAATCTTGACATCCATCCCACTCGCACCTCCCTTCCTACGACCAGTCCTATTTCTTAACATTCTCAAAACACAGCCTTCTATCTCAGTACAAACTTTACAGGCAGAAGAAGCCTTCACTCAGTTAATCTACTAAAAATAAAGTTATCAAATAAAAAAAAGAAACAAAATACTCATACAGTCCCTTCGCACAATATCACACACTACCAGTCAAACACTCTAGTCAAAAGTTGCAAGTCACGATACAAACGCTCGGTCAGTCGGTTTCAGCTCTGAAGCAACAAACGAACTGCTCTCAGGGACACTCCATACACAGTCACACACTATACTCACGTGAATATACAAACTATACCAGTTTTTCAGCAACTTCAATTTATTCCGCCACAATTTTCGTCAGAGGATCAGTAGCGCACGTGCACACTCAGCGATGACAACGGTACACGTCAACGGTACACAGGTGCCGCTTTTGAAGCGGTGAAGACTGGGTTAAACGTACGTGTACTACGTGGGTGTATTCAGATGTCGCCTGGCTGCTCGGAGCGCACGTCTTGTAGAAGCTCGGTCCGGCACCCCAGGGCCAAACTTGAGCGCCGATTGGTCGGCCAGTACGGGTGCTTCGAGGCTGTGAGGTGGCGCTATTAAGCTTGTGTGGTGGTGTGTGCGCACAGCTAGTTGAGACCACCACACAGCACTGGCTGCATCAGAACTGCCCTGATCAGTAGCAGCCCAGCACAACCATCTTCCACAGTCAGGCCCGACTGCCATAGCTGGTTTACCCCGACTGCTTCTTTGAGTACAGCCCCTCCCCCCGCACAAGACAGGTATACCCCATCACGCGGGGGCAGGTGTCCAGTGACAGCGTAAAAAATAAAATTACCTCCTTATGCACTGCCCCCCCTCACTTCTGTCCGCAGTCATCCCTCTCGCCACGTCCACAGTCAGACTCCTCTCATTCAAAGCACGTTTCATTCCATCCATCCAACTCATCCGTGGCCTACGTCGCACTCTAATACCACTTACATTCGACGTATAAACCTGTTTTAACCAGCCGCTCAACATTCATTCTTTGTGCCTAAACCATCCAAGCACTCTTTCATTCACCCGCCTGCTCATCTTTTTGACAACACCCGTCTGCCCCCTAACCAGCTCATTCCTGATCCTATCTCTTCTTGTTACTCCATACATGCTCCTCAAACACTTCATCTCAAACACATTCAGCTTCCTCCTCTCAGCTACTCTCAAACCCCAAGACTCTGCTCCATACAGCAAAACTGACACGATTGAGCTTTCAAACAGTCCTCTCTTAGCATTCATACTTAAACTCCTGCACTCAAAAACTTTCCTCATTGCACCCAATGCCATGCAGCTTTCACTTACTCGATGCCTCACTTCTACTTCCATATTATCCTTCACAGCCATGTCCGACCCGAGGTACCTAAAATGCTCTACCTCCTCTAACACATCACCATTCATCCTCACATCCAATGTTTCAAACACTCCACCTCTTTAACATCTCATCACCTTACTTTTATTTACATTTACCCTCAATTTGCGCCTTTCGCAAACTCTACCAAACTCTGCAACCAGTCTCCGTAGTTTTTCCTCCGAATCAGCCACAAGCGCTGTCTCATCTGCAAACAATAGATGACACATTTCACAATTCACACTATTTTGTCCCACCAGCTGCGCACCTTTTCCCAACACTCTGGCATTCACTTCTCTCACTACGCCATTCTTAAACAAATTAAACAACCACGGCGACGTCACACATCCCTATCTCACACCTGTCACAACTGGAAACCAATCACTCACCTCATTCCCTACTCTCACACATGCTCTGTATCAATGTAGAAACTCTTGATCGCATTCAACAGTCTCCCATGGACCCACTCCATACAAGCCTACACCCTGACATAATGCCTCACGGTCTACCCTGTTATACGCCTTCTCCAGATCCATAAATGCCCAATATACATCTTTTCCTTTTGCCAAGTATTTCTCATTCATTTGCCTCACAGCAAACATTTGATCCACACAACCTCTACCACTTCTAAAACCATATTGTTCTTCGGCAAGCACACCATCCGTCATCACTCTCACTCTTCCAATTAAAACTCTTCCAGACAGCTTCCCAACGACACTCAGTAGACTTATACCGCTGGAATTACTATACTCATACGTGTCACCTTTTCCCTTGTACAACGGAACTACACACGCGCTACTCCAATCGGCAGGCACTTTACTAGCCTCAAAACACTGAATTATGTGCCCCCATAAAAATTCATATCAGCGTGGAGTCTTACGTGCAAACGAGCGTGTTGTAAATTGCTTCTTATATGTTACGTTGGCCAACCCATTTTCATTGACTTGAAAATCATCTGTGCCGGCATGATTGCGGTGTGATATTTTTTTAACTTAGTCATGAAAAACTTAGTCAAGGATATCCACTCCGATTAGTGTGATCTGCGATCAAATTTCTGAACAATAAATTTAGTATTTTACAGGCATTGTAATGTATTTTCACTCGTCACACTCAACTTCATGGTCAATATTGCACAGTCGTGCTAGTTCACATGTTAATGTGAAGGCTATGTTGTTCGGTGAACTTTCATAGCTGTGTCTCAACGATTTTTTTTGTCTGTTCACTAGTGTGTTTAGGTCTCTCCATATTTTTTCCTTCAGCTCATAGCGTACTAAGGGAGCGCATTTTTTGATGCATTGATATCAGTCGATTCAAGCAGTCACAGATGTTAAAATATTTCTTATGATATTTTACCAATTAGATACATATAAGAACCTTTGTATCAAGGAACTTTTAAAAACCAGTGCGTCGACTTTTGTATTTAAATTTAAAAATGAAGGATTCTTTCTTCTTTTTTTCTAGAGTAATTATTGTGTAATATGCTACACTTCAAATCACTAAATTTCTCCTCTCAAATAATTATAATACACAGTTCATTGGATTCGAAAACCACGCTTCAAAAGTTAAAGCATCGACACCGACTAATGTGAATCAGATATCCAAAATTGAGTCATCATTAACTCCAGACAAAAAACGTAAGAATAATCAGTACTAAAGAAATTCATTAATTAGATTTTATATGCTCTTTGTAGTTAAATTTTTTCTGGACGATTGTTGAAACGAAAGATAGCAGTAGAGGAGAAATGTATG
The DNA here is from genome assembly GCA_014220935.1 of Platorchestia sp. MABIK. Lineage (NCBI taxonomy): Eukaryota > Metazoa > Arthropoda > Malacostraca > Amphipoda > Talitridae > Platorchestia > Platorchestia sp. MABIK. Next base: position 78,895 of record JACJUY010001570.1, read on the forward strand.
TAACAACTGACTGCATGCAAAAGACAATTAGCAAACTGTCATAACGACCCGTATGAAGATAACCATTAGACGATCATAAACCTCACATTTTGAATTTTTTATTGTTGATTGATCTAAGTTGAAATATTAGACTGACACTGTCTCGTGTCAGAACGTGAAAGAAAACGTATGAGAATGTTGATTTTAAGGCTATTAAGGACATGCTCACCAGCCATTCCAAAATTTGTGCAGGTGGCACCCTCACACTGCCATGAGCAACTGCATTGGTGCACGCAAGAAGACTGCTCTTCCGCTGCACCCTTTATTATTAGTGCCCTTTAGTTACTTTTATTAATATTGTACCCATTATCCACACCCTGATTCTTCATTAGTACATTAAGACATGGTGCACATGGAGCCGACGAAATATTACAGGGAGGATCCGTTTTAACAGTAAGCTTAATCTCTGACCGCCTGAAAATTTCACTTTACTTGCACAGCACAGCAACTTAATATTTAAAGAGGTATTTCAAAGGGTTGGATGCATCCACATTTCAGCGTTGATCTCACCTTGGGTAAGGGGAGGTTCGGTCTTATGATCAGACCCGGAACTGGGACTTGTGTAGGATAGAGTCCCAAGGGCCCGTCTAGAGCTGCGCTAGTTGTGATCAGATGCAGGCTAGCGTTGCGCTCAACTTCAAAACGCGAAGGGGTGTCCGGGAAGGTTTTCTGTATCTGGAAAAAATAGTTTTACAATAAAAGAGCCCTGATTTTGAGAAGTACGTCAGAGAAGTAAATAAACACACTTCAAATAGTAAGCATGATATGGAGCACAAAAGGAACCACTAAAGGGAAGTGAGCGGATAGTGAAGCAATAACTACTTCGATTGGGAGAATGATGGATGTAACTATTTCAAAGGATAGAAAACAATACCGTAGAAATTAAAACCAACGAAGAAAAACGTTTGCGAACAATCAGTAAGTCACAGTGAGTGTTCTTTGAAAGGAAAAACTTAGTAATCTTGTTTGCTATTTTCATCACTTATTTCTATCCTAATATAAAGAGTAACAAAGTTACACACGGCCAGCGGATCTTGATGAGATTACTATACTGTTGCCACTATTCAGAACGGCTTTCACGCTGCTCCTTAACAGGACTAATTATATACGTTCACGTTTTGATTTCAAGGTATGATTAATAATCCTCATTCAATGGTCATATGCTGATATACGCAAGCGATTCTCGCGGGCATAGCCAGCGCCTGAACATTCCATTCCATAACGCTGGGTTTATTAGGATTTCCAGCAATGACTAGAAAAAAGTCACGCTGATTTTCATAATTCCATTAGTATTACTTTGGAAGTACGTTATATATTTTTTCCGTCATCCCACACGTTTTCCGGAAACCAATGTTATAGTTTCGTTGTTCATCAATATATGTCACAAGAAGGACTCGGCTCCTACCTCCCGAGTATAATGAAATTTGGCTAATGGACACTTCAGGTCCATTTGCCCCTATGCCTGTGAAAGTAATTCTTACAAGGTTTTCAAAATAAATCTTCAATCTCATTCCCTATCAGAACACTAGTCGTGTAAGATAACCAAGTCAAATTTTGTCTCGTACATGACTGGTCCTCATGAGGTAATTTGCCATGGTTAATATCGTTGATCTTCAGTCTGCTCTTAAATCGTTTGTAAAATATATTGTTAACATCTGGTCCATATAAACTATTTTGTAAAATGAAGCATCCAATATCGAGTTAACTATTTCATTGATTAGTCTAATGCGTAACTAGGTTAGGTGAATTAGGTTAAACGTTATTGTACACCCTATAGAATAACGTTGATGGTAGGATGCCTTAGAAGTCGCTGAACTTATTCGGGCCCACAGGTAGCTATACTCAAATTTAACCATTGTACTAGATTTAAGAAACAATCTACCTCTGTTTTACTTGTGGTAAATAAATTGTTTAACACGTTGCGCGCGTCGTATTGGGCCACATGTGTACCAACAGGAAAATTGCCCATTTACGTACCGGTATAAATGAATGAATTACCAAAGAATAAGAAATAATTAAAAGAATAACATACGACACGAGATAAAATGTTATCGTGCAATTGTATTTTTCATATTTATTAGGAAAAATAAAAATTTAATCAAGCAGTAAAGTTCATTTCCGAATTCTGCTGCTTAAACCTAACCAAACCAACCGTTAACCACCTTGGAAACGCTGTGAACGGGTTTAATTGTTTAAACTGTTCCAGGCGTGACTCACTCGGCTAACTCAGGCTCCTCATCTCTGAAGAGATAGTTTATAAGAAGAAGAAGTATTTTATGGAAAATTTTCCACTAGGGTCACCAGCAAAATGCAACTGCGGACCCCCCAATAAGCATTGGGAAAGTAGGGCAGATGGTCTTCCATGACAGCGCACACGGTCGGCTTGAAACAAACCAGCGAAGTTACAGCGCAGCGGGAGTGATTTGAACTGATGGATGTTTGAAAAGTTGTTTGAGTATCAGCAGCAGTGATAGCAGCGCAGGCTTACTAGTGCTTTAGTAACCCGGACTTTATCGCCCCTAAGGTCACATGGATTGAATACAGATTTTCACATCACTTCAAAGACAGTATTATTTAATCTTTATTTCGGCGATTAGCAAAAATTATCAGTGGCTTAATATATACAATTATAATTGCTTATAAAGCACATAATAACTGCATACTTAATAGGTGGGATCTGTTCTGCTGGTCGCGCTTAAAATTTACGTCGGTTTGTGCCATGAGTTGAAAATAAAGAGAATACGTAGGGTAGTGAGTGCGAGAACAGCTAGGACCCCAGAAGCGGGGGCTCCAGCTACCCTCCCACACTTTGGCCGAGCGTCTTACCCATGCTGGAACCCCCTCAAAAAAAGAGGGGCAGCAAGGTACGCTCGGCCATTTTATCTCCTCAAGTTATATCCCTGACGAGAGATTGCACTTTTAGAGGAACAATTGAAGCGCCGACGTGTAAAAAACTGAAAATTCGGTTTCGGCGAGCACGCCGCTCTGCATATCCACGTCTCAGCTAAGAGAGTCCGGGAAACAAACACTTCGAGCCGAAGTACATCTGAGGCAGCTGGCGAGGAAGTGCTATCAACAGCGAGACTTGGCTGTGAAAACTTGACAACTCACGTTTTAATCACCACTGTGTCAGAAAGGTTCTGGAAGCAACGATAAGTTGACAGTCACTACACATTATTCGCAATGTCATCTCAAAAGTCTCTCGATCTCACATGTCGTTATTTGAGGTCGAGCGCATTTACTGCGCGAAGAAAGGCCACGAGTTGGCTGATCGGTGCGTTGTTACCCAGAACGTCTCCTACGGAGGGCGGCAGGGAATTATCCGCAAATACAGCGATGTGTTGGCGTCTTGCAGCTTGCAGTGCTGGGCAATCCATGATGATATGGGGCACTGTGAGGCGAGCCCGCAGGCAGAGGGGGCA
>JACJUY010001570.1:82389-93121 GCA_014220935.1 Platorchestia sp. MABIK
TGCACTTCGTAGTTCATGAGGTAGCTGTGTGTGAGATGGGTGTGTCCTGCTCTGAGGCGATTTAATACGACTTGCGTTTTTATCGTTTGCTTTTTCTCTTTGCTCGGGCCCGGTTCAGGCTAAATTCCAAGTAGACAGCATGTTGTGCGGAGCCAGTCCGTCTTCCATTTACCATAGATCTTGCTCTCCAGCACGGGAAACCAGTCTTTATAAAAAAAACTGCCACTTGACTGGCAGGGCGCGCGGCTGCGTCCTTTGCGAGCCCGTCGACTGCTTTAATGCCCCTTATGCCCACGTGGCTCGGTATCCAACAGAAGCGAATGGTTTTATTATTTGATAAATCGTTCAACTGGTGTTGGAGCATTCGTGCTACTGGATGGGGAGTGAGTTTGTTTTGTAGAATAGTCAATGCGCTCAAAGAGTCTGAGAATATAACGAAGCGGAGGTTAGAGTGTTCGCCTATTATTTGAAATGCCAGGTCTATTTCGCAGAGTTCTGCAGTAAATATCGATGCTGTATGCGGGAGCGAAATTTGTTTATGGAGGCCGCTACACACTGCAGCGGCGCCCACTCCATCAATGCTCTTGGAGCCATCAGTGTAAATTGGCGCAAACGCCTATATTCCTGGACGTACAGGGTTGGGTGGGTCTCGCTCTTTTTCATCGCGGCCAGGTCTGTATTTAAGGTCTGTATTTACGTCTGCTGTGCAGGTCTTCCAGGTTGGTGTGATCAAGTTCAAGAGCCAATAGGAAAAGGAGGGTTTTACCAAGCGGCACTCCATACCCAAGGAGTTGATGAGGTTGTAAGTGCGGATTGCAAAGGTGAGCGTCATATTTTTATTGGCGAAGAGTCTTCTGTCGGTAGGTGGTATAGCGAAATTAAATGCAGGGCTGGACATTTGGCTCTTAGTCTTAAAATAATATCTCAAGGAGAGATGTTGCCTTCGTAGGCTGAGGGGCATTTCGTTCGCCAAGACCATAGTTTATAAGCATCGTTTCTCACGTTGGTCATGGCATGAGTTCATTGACATGAGCTGGTCATGGAGAGTAGTTAAAACTGGATAGTAAAAAAAACGATCAAATTGTATAGCCTTTATCAATGGCATGTAATAATTGATCATGCAACCCTAACTTTATAATCCGTTTTATAAATCGTCATTCTCATTCACTACGTTCCCAGATGCATTGCATCATTTACTGTGCATTATGTGAGCTAATATTAAATTGAACATAAGTTCACTCATGAAATTTTGAAATCGAAACTTTGTAAAAAATGTAGAACTTAAAGGGAGAACTGCTAAACTGTTCACGTCCGGTGGCTTCAGCATTTTTTCCAATTGATTTTCTTTCTGAATTAGCACAACCGCTGCGACGACTGCCGTGGCCGATCTGCATATGCTGACAATGTGAGAAAGTGAAACCAAAATAGCGCTTTTATTTTTACAGAGAAATATCAATAGTTCATTAGCTCACCATGGGCTTGCTGATGGAACTGAGGATCCACACGTAGCAGGGATGGAGCAACGTGAGAACGAGGTTTTTGAGGCGGTCCAGCAGCGAGTACGGTTTTGGGAAATCGTCGATGCAGCTACCGAAGTACGCAGGATTTTGCACGTTACCAAAGACTGCACTCTGAGTCGGGTCTAAGAATAAGGTGCTGACGAGCCCGTACGTTCTGCCATGAACATATGGGTATGCAATCTGTAATAGAAGCCATTCGTTTAGGAATGTCTGCATATTGATATCTTGGCGCTCTCGCTGTGACGTTAGTGTCGTGCAAATTGTCACGTCCTGGAACTCTCATGCCTTCTGTTAGGGATAAATCCATATGTGTGATTTAGTTTAGACACGGGGTTGTGAGGTATGCATATTTATTTTATATCGTGCTTGAAAATAGGTCTAACCTTCTAACTCGGGTAGTAAATTGATAATTGATTGTTGATTTCTCTACAACTATGAAATTTTTAGGTAACATCGATGGTGTGCAAAATTACAGTTATTTTAAGCGAGTCTCGTAACGAATAAGAAGCTTTGAAACTGAACGCCTTCTTGGGGATGGCCAATTTTAAGAACAATTTTATCTTTGAACGTATCTTTCGTTCGAACATTTGTTTGGGTATTGATTACACAGATCAAAAATATAAAACAGTTACGTAAAATGTTTCAACATCGAAAACGTTTATTTTATCCATGTGTTTCAGTACGAAGTTTAAACATGGATTTATAACAATTGATTTGCAGAAAGTTTGTGACGTGTATCAGTTTTGTTTTCAGGAATTTAACGAAGAAAAATTCATAATTGCTCTTAAGAAATTTTTCCCTAAGCAAAATCTCACTGCGTTCTTTTCGTACAGTACGATTTCTCACTAAAGCATCAAAATAATGTTACCTTTTCTTCGTAGACTCAAACCATAGTACATATATGTGCCGAAACTGCACAGTTTTTTCTATCACCTTTCGTAAACTATTAAAAAATTAAGGGAATGACTTAGTGCAGTCGCGATTGCCTTATTTCAGACAAGCAGTCTATCTCATGTGTTTTATTGTGCAGCCATGAACCTATGTGAGTTTGTGAAAAGGTTTCAGTGATAAATGACTGTGAGTGAATTACACAGCGTTATTTTGGCTATTGAAGACACTAAACGTACCCCCAACGAAACGTAGGCCTTACTTATATTGACATGTTCAAACTTACACCTTCAATGTATTAGCACGTTTTGTAAAGGAAAGGTTTGTATAACTTCACACACACTTACGTAAAATAAAAGGTAATCCATGATGATCATGTCGTATTTCTCGGTTTTGTTGTAGAGGTCAAGGAAGGTAGGAGAACTTAAAGCCAAGTTTGTGGCTCTTTCAGCCGCATCATATAATTTTAACGCTAAGGAAACGAAGTTATCAGATGACTCCCTTTGATCGAAGTCATCCAACTTGACGTCGGCGTACAAGCATGTGACGTTGGGGAAGTGAAATCGGTCGGTCTTGTCGCACAACATATGCACCTGTTGACATAAAATTAAACAACATTGAAATAGCCGGAGTGAGTTATTTTTGTTGTCCAATACCTGTCAGCTTAACTTAATGGGAGGACATTCTTGGAGGACTTAATGGATGTTTTTCGTCTTTTAAAAATTATTTTCAGATCTGGCGTTGTAATACACAATTAAAATGCGCGTACAGAAATGGACTCTTATTCCAGTGGCTGGAAAAATTGACGCAGACGTGAACGAAATGCGGAAAAAGGAGCAGAGGGCCCTTCAATTGACGGGTCAGTCCCCACCAAAGAATGCGGGTAGTTTCGCTTTAGTCTTATGACACTGTGCATTGACACACGCGCGAAAATAAAAACCTGTTATCAGTCATTGATGATAATTTATTGATTGGGATTTGTCGACCTAGTTACAGCACTTGTCATTTATCCTACTCCTGCGACGAGATCGCGTAAACGCGAGCAAATTTCCAAGAAAGCCTCCTCCATAAGCCTCCGTACTGACATCACCTCATGTCCTCGGGATGCTAAAGCCGCCACGAGAGGAGCCGTCGTCAAAACGTGGCTGGAGAAGTACGTCGGCAACATGAATAAAATCTTATGGTGTTCCTTGGGAGGTTTGATCGTGGTGTTGAAAAAAGTGTGCTGCGTGCATGACACCGTCGTTGTGACGACCAGCAGCGCCAGAGCCTGTTGGGTTAAGTCGAAATGTTGCATTTGAATGAAATTAATAGTTAAGTACGGTGTGATTTCCAAAATAAAAGCATGGTTATGAAGTAGACACTAGAAATATTTATGTGTAAAATGAAACGTGGGCAGGTAACGAAGAATGTTGCATACATCATACTGTCTAACTTGAATATACAGAAGGTTTAAGAAGCGTAATATGAAGATTTTCAAAGTAAAATGGAATGAACTTAAGCTATGCCAGTTGAATTGAGAGGAAACGTTATACAGAAAATTAAATTTGAGAAACATGAAAATAAAATCGAAGTGTACTCTTGAAGTTTTGGGACAAAGTAAAATAGAGCATTTACTAATAAAACAATGTTAAATTTAGAAACTCATCTAAGGATACAGCTATTTTATTTATGAGAATTCGCATTCCCGAAGGGAAACCGTGAGATCTCGAGCTGAGAATAGGGTGCCTTCATTCTTCCCCTCTTTGGAACACCTTTGTTGTGGTTAGTGAAGCTTTAACTAACTTATCACATCGTGTAATTTAATCTCAATTTGAGGATATTGATAGAGTTAGATTCTAGTGTTAAATCAATATATAAAGTTTGCGCACAATGGTAAATGAAGCGTAAAGGTTCATGGTGCCAGATGCACTGAAATCAATAATTTACGTCAAAAAATTAAGGCAAATATAAAATTAGATCAGATTTTAGTTTTAACCTCCCTGACTGCAACAAAGGCGTTCCAAAGAGAGGAAGGAGGAAAGCACCATTTAGTATGGACTTCAAAGAGAACGTAGAATTTGTGCACAAGCTATGAGCATAGAAGCAGTAATTTCAGAAAGAAGTTTATGAAAATAGGTAAACGTTGATGGAGAAAGTACTAGCTGCTGAACAATAGAACAGTAGGGAATAGAAAAAAGATTGGGATATTTTCCAGATAAGCCCCGCCACTAGTGCAACACATACGTTCACTTTCGAAATAATGCACCTATCACTTCAAATTACTCTCAAACAAATTAATGTTTTAATCTTTCATTTCAGTTTAATTTGAAGTCGATAGGTGCATTATTTTGAAAGTTATAAGTGAATGAACTTATGTGTTGCATTAGTGGCGGGGCTTATCTGGAAAAGATCCAAAGATTGTCTATAACAAAACAAATAATTTTCTATTTCAACAAAAGGAATGGACCTCATAACAAAAGGAAGGAACCTCGCCTTTAGCTCGGGACCTCACATATTCACCCTGGGAGCGTGATGAATCAAGAAAAATCATCGGACGTGAAGCCTTCAGTGAACGCTGACAGAATCGATCTCTGTAGCCATCAAAATCTTGGGTTAGCGAAAAAAGTTCGTTCGTTTTATGAATCCCATATTTCTGACCTTCCAAGGATTATTTTCACATTCCTATTTTCTAAATGCAGTATTCGGTTCAGCGAGCTTAGTAACGTCAGTGTGTAATGAGCCTCCAGGTAGAGAAGTTATAACATTATTGCTTGCATTCGAGCCCTTGAAATGGTGGATTTCAGGAAAAGGACTTTAAATTTGTACTCCTGTATGTTTTACCTCGAAGATTTCAAATGCATCATAGTGAGAGCAAGATAAAGATGAAGATGAGGAAAAGAGAAATATGAAAATGATTTACCGTTGACATGAGAACCACCAAGAAATATAGAGTGTCAGAGTGAAATAAAATGCAGGGCTTGCGAATAGTGTACATGTTTTTCTAAAAAAAATTATTTGCCATACATTTAAGAGTGCGTTAGAGACTGAGCCTCAGATTGAGGTCTAATGTGAATAAATGTAATCAACATATCGGCAGAGGTTCTCATGTGCTCATTGAAGTTGAAAACCGTACTGACATATTATATGACTATATGTGAAGCTCGTGAATCATGCATCTAAAGAAAAGTTTAATGGAAAGTTCAGTATCATATTTATTTTTCATTTCATTTTTGATAATATTAAAGAAAAGTTTAATATCGCAAAAACTAAGAAATTTCTGGCGATGGAGCTCTGAACTGCCTGAGGAATTGTTTGAAATTAGACCTTTGTGGTGCGAAAATGTAGCTCCTGGATACCTTATTCAAGACCTGACGGAAACAGTTTGAAAATATATGTACTAAATACTTGTATATATATATTAAATATATACATACGAGTATATGCACTCACCTTCATCCCCCAGGTCGCCATCGTATCTCGTTTTTTTTTTAGCTTGTGTCCTTCCTGTATCAGCTGGTAAAGCTTCAAGATGGTAGTTAGGTCTTGAAACTATGAGAACAGAGTAAATTGATGGTTCCGAGTGAAAAAGTCACTCCGCTCTTGCTCAGAGACAGTAACAGAATGAAGGGTTACTGTCAAACACGTTGAAAATATGACTTACTTTGATAAAAGGGCAAAATGGGGTATCAGTGACTTTGATACGCCACCTTGTAGAAAAAACGTACACCTAGAAATCCGCACCTAGTTTTTACATATAATCGAATCTGCTTACTTGGTGTTTGAATGATCAAAAAGCTGTACGGCTCCTCTCAGGAGCATACTATTATTTTATCTATGAGAATTACCACTCCCAGGGGGAAAATGTGAGTTCCCGAAATCAGAGTGAGGCAAACCTTCTTTTTGTTGAAATAAATAGTGTTTTTTGTTTTGTTAAGAGTAATCTTTTCTCGGCAGATGCATCTGCGATGGGAAAACTTAACACGTTCCCTGCGTGTTGGGCCAAATGTGTCCCAATAGGCAAATTGCTCATTCAGTGCCGGTACATATGCATGACATTTCTACTGTTTCGCGGCCTCTTTCATAAATAACCGTTATCACACCAGGTGAAATGTTTTGTGGAATGGTATTTTTCATATTTCTTAGGAATGATGTATATATATATATATTCGAGCATTGAAGTCGATTTCCCTATTCTGCTACTATTTCCCTATTTCCGATTTCCCTATTCTGCGAGAACACGGTTAACGTGTTAAGCTGGTTAATTTATCACGAATGTAACGGAAACAAAACCGCGGTTACCGGCTAAATTTTTTAAAACCGTCATATCAACATCTGAACCCAAGTATGCCGAGGAAGCTTAAAATTTTCTCACTGCATTAATAAATGGAAATTTTCACTTTTCTACTTGTGTCGATTTCATTTTCTCAATTAAAATTCAGGATTAAAGAAAATTTCAAATATCAGTACTGTTTGTTCGAGGGGAAGAGCGCTTGTTTGATTTTTCTTCAGATGCGTTGAAATAGGGAACGAAACTTGGAGAACGTACCTTGAAAATTTCCAGATTTCAGAAATGCGCAAGATTAAATAAAAACATCCTCTCCCTCGAGGTAACCTAAAGCTTCACATTTGTAAAACAGGCCGCGTTACTCTACTTGGCAATACCAGGGGCAGGATTTTCGTACAACCTACGTGATCGTAGTTGCACTGACGACACCTGTCAATCAGATAGAGCTGCGTGTTGTTTGTTGCATCAAAAATAAATAACTTTGAGGCTATTCATAATACAAAACTTTGAGGCAAAATTATTATTTTCCAAATCATCAATGATTGACGGATGCTTAGAGCTTTAATTTTTATTCGAAAAAAGTCACACTTAAAAAGTTCAGGCTAGAAAAATCAGGGCACAGCGCAATCAAGTCGAAGAAACTTTTGCTGCCGGCTATATCACAACTATGACGTAAATTGGTTGAATGAACAACCCCAGAACTGCTAACATATACAAATTTATTCTTGGAAATGCTAAAGTAAAGGAGGGAGCCTGAAATTTTAGTTTCTCTATGTTTAAAATAGCTATTCGTTTGAAATAATTTCGCCGCTTTCGAAAAATTGAAATTTTGCCGTAATCCGCACACAAAAAAATGGAGCTTTGTGTCGGTGTCGCCCACTGCGTTGCTGTCTCCTCTGTACTGAGAGCTGAGACCAAACCAGACTTTTGTTTCGTGTTTTCGTTTCCGAGAAAAAACACGAGGTCTGCGTGCAGCGCACCGAAGTAAAAACAAGAAGTATGTAGAAAACGCGATGCACTTGCTAAATGACATGCGCAACCGGTTAGGGTTGCGTCTTCGTTGCGGTTAGGAAAGCTAAAACTAACATTTAATCTAATCTACCCCTTGTGTTTGCAATCTGAAAAATATATGTTTCAATAGGGGTTGTGAGAATTGATTAAAATTTTGCTGTACCAATGCTTTATATTACTTAACTTACGATTATGAGGAAACAGTTTGAAAAAAAACTTAGATCTTTCGAGAGAAATAATTCTCGTTGAAATCAAAGGAAATGAACTTGTTGAGAGGATTAAAACTCATCGAAAACCTAAGAAAACAGAGGAGAATCGGTTATTCCAGAGTCATATGTCCTCAGAAATACCCCAAGAAAATTATGCAGGGTGATAAAGATTAAAACCTTACATCTTCTTGTATGGAAACTGCAGTAAAGTAGGAAGTTCTTAGCGGTTGTAAGCAGACAGCGCATCGGCCTGAACATGGTAGATGTTCTTTTGGTATCTTTTTCGATTATTGGAGCTGCAATCCTTGTTTTGATTTTTCTGTTCTAATTCCATTGCATGTCTGAGCTTCTATTATATAGCCTCGCCCACATTTACTCAGTTTTATGAAATTTCATCTCATAAGTAGAATACTTAACGATTAATAATTAGTTACTTAAAAAAATAGATTAACGGCATTAAATTCTTCCTATAATTATCATTATTGAGCTATTAGCCGTTTGAACATTGAATATTTGACTTAAAAGAAATCAAATGTAAATATAGGTGTCCATTCTATAAACATTTGGTCAGCATCAATTTATAACTTGTGTTGCGTGAATTGGCCACCCACTTTTAATTAGATATCGGTATCCTGTCTAGAAATTCATTTTGAAATTATACTTAGCGTCAATCAATAGCTATGGAACACCTCCACATACTAAAACGATACTTCGACTTCTCCGTTTGAGAGTTTTTGTTATTATAACCGTGTCTTTTGTTACTATAACCGTGTAGTATCTAGAGGTGTGCCACATACATAGGTTCTTGTGGACTATGAATATAACTTAAAAATCAAATTTTTGTGTAGATACCGGTATCGTGTCAAAAGTGGGAAAGATGTTCACAAAATACATGCAAGGACTTGGGCTTTAACCGTTCAATGATTGTGCGCCATGTCTAAAATAAAGGATCCATAAATGCTGTGCAACAGGTGATCATCAGGCGAAGATTACGACGACATTTGGAGTCGCTGAGTCGAATTAAAAAAAGCATTTATGCGCTCATTCAACGGCAAACTTGAGCCAAATAAAGACTATTCTAACAAAAGTGATTTGAGGTGTGCTAAATAAACCTGATGCTAATCAAAATGTCACAGGATCCTCACATGGCCTAGCACATGGTAATGCCTCGTTCATTTGTCACCGCGTCGCAGTAAAACCAACAGCGACGGCTGAAGCTATCCAAGTCAACACCAGCTGCAGCACTGTTGTTGTCCAGTTCCTTCTCAAAATTAGTCCGCGGCAGATGGGCACGAGCAAACACAACGGAATTTACCTAGCCGCAGGTCGATAGGGTAATACTTAAATATCCAAACCGAAAATTTTCCAAATTAAATTTAATTCACGCGTTTGATTTTTTCTACAATTTGGCCTATTAAAGAAGTTTGAAGAAGTGTTAAGATTAGATTAGATTATTAGTTAGTGTAAACCTCCCTATCCGCCACAAAGGTTATCCAAAGAGAGGATGGATGAAGGCACCATTCAGTATAGAGATAAGGGAACGCCGGATCTATGCAGTAAGGGCATAGAAACAGCAAGTTCAGGAAGAAGATTATGATACAAGATCAAAGCCGAAGAAGAAAGAAGTAGGAGCTGGAAAACAGGACAGCAGTGAACCGAAAAAAAGGTGGTCCTTGAAATAACAAAAACATTTTTTCAACAAAAATGATGGCCTGCCTAACTCTCATCTCGGACCTTCACATATTTTCTTCTGGGAGTGCCAATTCCCATGGAGACAATAGTTGTATCCCCCGGAGGGGGAATAAGTATTAAAATTTGCAAAATATTTATAGAACACCAAAATGCTATGATGGCAGCATTAATAACACATTGTTATATTCTCACGATATAACCGCCTTACATCTATAATTATAAAGGAATCGCTACGAGGAATACTGAAATGCTCCGTCTGGCCAACGACATTCATCTCCTTAAAAAAGAACTGCTCTAAAATATATGTTCTCGCGGATAAGCACAACTTCGAATCAACTCCACAATATGCCTCTCGTGCCATTTCACGAAACATCGCCTACAACATCTACAACCAGACGACGCCAGCCGACGCTACGCCTTACCATCAACACTAGCTTCCCTCTTCACATCACCACCACGACGCTGCTGAGGGACCACAACTTCCAGTTATCAGATGCCTCTTTCTCATTCCTCTATCACAATGTACTTCTTGTCTTATAATCTTTATCATCTAGGATATTATTCTTTCTATAGATAGAATGCGGGATCCTAATTAATGTTTATCACTATCGTGGGCTTTTCGCTTATTTACAACTAACTGCTGTCGTAACACGTCTGTTCCTTAAACGTGGAGACGCGCCCTCGGCTCCTCAAGCCGAGTGGGCTACGGGCAGTCTAACGCAGGGGTTTGCTTGAGGCAGTCGATGAACTTCCCTCAATAACTTAGACATTGAAGAGAAACAGCACAAGATCATATAAACTTACTGGTGTCCTCCCCTGCGGTGCATCGCCTTTGGCGATGCACCCGCTTTAGTTTAAACGATTTTAAAAGTGACAATTGACTGTAAAATTAACTGGAGATTCGTCTCACTCTAATTAATCGTGAATACGGATAGTAAAGCAATCTGCCTTCCTGCACATACTTCGACAACGCCCGAACTGGATCCCGTAGATAAGTTAACATATTTCCATGTGTCTAACCAGCTTCTCCCTCAACAGCATTGTGATATAATAGATATCTGCCTTAATAACCAACCTTTGTAACCTTTCGTGCCTTTAATTTCCTTTGTAAGTTAGGAAGAAACGATGAAGAGATGACGATGAAA
>JACJUY010001570.1:103064-121238 GCA_014220935.1 Platorchestia sp. MABIK
GAGGAAATCTCGTGCTATAATGATCCTACCTAACTGTCAACGTATGCTTGAATATCCGCAGCGACTGCTGCAGCTTCTGTAGATTCGTTGAGGCGGTTGGCAGTTCTCAACTGTCGAAGAGTGTCGTAAACTTTTTCTGTCGCCTTCCCTATGCTGAGCTTGCTTTCTTCGTTGATTTACTACTAACCGGTCGGGCGTAAGGTCTACGTTCTGCCGTTCACTCTTTTGGTGGTGGAATTTCACAGTTTGTACCTAGGTACATAACATAACCCTCTAATTCTTTTTCAATCCTTGAAAAATTTATTTTAGTTTTAGTCCGCTGGTAAATAATAGAGCGGCCAGCCGATGTTAATCCCCATGTGACAGTTGCCGCTGATGGATCTTCACAATTCCAATTTAGAGGGGTCATTAAACAGCTCAAATGATGGTTTAAAGAAGGGCGTCATTAATTGCGCATGATCATAATACCGATGAATACGCCGGCTCAAAGTTTCCAACACCAGCGTCTTTTAGCTCAAATGATTACATGAGACAACCTGTTGGTTGTAGCTGTTCACAATACAAATGTCAGCCTTGTGATAGATGGTGTCGGTTGCAGGGCCTGCTGATGGTGCACAGGGCGGCAGCCCACAACTTCCTGCACGTGTTCGGCAGGTACTGGCTGCTGCATCTCCTGCTGCCCCTGCCGCGCTGCCATCGTGACGCCAGCACCACCACACTCAAAATCGTCTGAGACGCGGTAACTCTCGCAGCTCTTGCCTTGTCTTCACGTCAGGTTGTGCTCACACTCGCCGGGCGTCGTTACTCTTTTTTTGAATCATTCTTCTGCGAAATTTTGTACTTCACAGTAGATTTTTGACATTGCATTCAGAAACGAGAAAACGTGTTATTGTTTGAATTTTTTGAAAACGTATGGTCTGTTGACATACAACGGCGGGACAATTTTGATTTTTTCGCGTCTATGCTTGGCCAGTATATATTCGTTCAATTCACGTATGACTGTTTGCGCCCCTTTTGCTGAGCATAATCCGTCTTGCTATGTTCTCGTACGTGTAGGAGGCTACACTGTGATTTTACAAAGTTTACGTGGATCATTCAAGTTCTCAATTTTGCTGTGTAGCTGAAACTTCTTTCATAAGATAGTATAACTGCAATACTTAAGAATTGAATTTTGAGATTTGTTTGAAAGACGGTGATCATAAAAAAAGAGTACTGAAATATTTTATTACCTGCACGCCATTGTAATGGATCTCGTTCTGATTATTGAAATGTGCAGAAATCCCACACCGCTGTCATCATTGTTTTGATCGTCGTGACATTTCTATTCGCCACATTCATATATTTTCTACTCTTTATTAATCAAGATAAAGTATAATTTGAGCTGCCACCAGCCCAACATTTGGGCAAATCATATTTATAGTAAATCAATTCTTAATAACGGTCGTCATAATTAATTAATTATCTTTGTTCTTCGGTAAGCGTGAGGTCAGAGCTGAAGGCTATTATTAATGTGCATTTTATCATTATTTTATCATCATCATAATCATCGTCATCTCTTCATCGTCTCTTCCTAACTTCCGAAGGAAATTAAAGACACGAAAGGTTATAAAGATTCATTATTAACGCAGACATCTAGTATATCTCAATGCTGTTGAGGAAGAAGCTGGTTAGACACATAGTAAATATGTTAACTTATCTGCGGGATCCAGTTTGGGCGTTGACGAAGTATGTGCGAGGAGGCTGGTTGCTTTTACGATCCGTATTCACGATTAATTAAAGTACGATAAATCTCCAGGTAATTTACAGTCAATTGTCACTTTTACAATCGTTCAAAGCAACGCTGGTTCATCGCCAAAGGCGGTGAACCGCAGGGGAAGACACCAGTAAGTTTTATTTGATCTTGTACCGTTTCTCTTCAATATTCAAGTTATTAAGGGAACCTCCTCAGGCAAACCCCTGCGTTAGACTGCCGTTGCCCGCTCGGCTTGAGGAGCCGAGGGCGCGTCTCCATCTCAGGGAACAAACACGTTACGACAGCAGTTGATTATTAATAAGTGAAAAGCCAATTATCTTGATAAACATTAATTAGGATCCCTTATTCTATCTATAGAAGTGAATAATATCCTAGATGATAAAGATTATAAAGACAAGAAGTACATTGTGATAGAGAAATGAGAAAAAAGTATCTGATAACTGGAATTTGTGCTCCTTCAGCAGCGTCGTGGTGGTGATGTGAAGAGGGAAGCTGGTGGTGATGGTAAGGCGTAGTGTCGGCTGGCGTCGTCTGGTTGTAGAAGATGTTGTAGGCGATGTTTCGTGAAATGGCACGAGAGGCAGATTGTGGAGTTGATTCGAAGTTGTGCTTATCCACGAGAATATATCTTTTAGTAGTTCTTTTCGAGGATTTGAAAGTCGTTGGCCAGACGTAGCATTTCAGTATTCCTCGTAGCGATTCCTTTATAATTATAGATGTAGGGCGGTTATATCGTGAGAATATAACACTAAAATATTTTATTAACGAACGACATCAATATGTATTTCATGGAAAAACTGATGAGGCTAATTGCTCATGCGTAAATATAGATTTGGGAAAGGTTTCAATCGAGTTGTTGTCATAAAACTGAATGTGGCATCTTGAACTTGGTACCAATTTCGTTATTGATACTCTTCTAATTCGAAGGCGAGAACATTACTCAAACATAGAGCAGGTGCAGGTATAATTAGAATCCGTTGAAGATGTACAATTTTGTCTACCGTTGAGAGAAATTCGTTTAATTTGATCAACTTGAATTAAGGCTGCATGAGGATTTAGGGTGTTTGCTGCGTTGTATATCCTGCTGGTACTCATGCTGCAATAGTTGGAGTTTTTGAGTTTCAGATTGACGCATTTCCTCCTTTTCTTGATGATTACGCTACCACAATCTCTCATAGGGAACTATTTTCGATTCTTCTCAGTGTTAGTTCAATTTATTAATAATTCAATGATATAAATTCTAAAAATTTGACGGAAAAATATAACACACTGAGTAACTGTAACTTCGTTAAAAGGAACATCTCACGAATCATTCCAATCGATTACATAAATGATCAAGTATGACAACACAATGAATGATTATGAGATTTGATCACTGAAAAATCACCTACACACACCGTGGCTTGAAGAAACGCCAAAGAAATGATTACGACTCTGAATAATGGTCAAATATACTCGTATTAGGATTGACGGACAGGTGAAGATGGTGACTTCGTGTTTCTATTGGGTTGGCCAAAAAGTTCGTTCGTTATTTGAATGTCATCTTTCCGACCTTCTAAAGATCGTGTTATGTTCTTATTTTTTAAATCCTGTGTTTGGTACAACGAGCATGTTTACATCAGTGTGTAATAAGCCTCCAAGTAGAGAAGTTCTGACTTTTTAACTTTCATTCGAGCCCATGGAATGGTGGACCAAGCAGAGCACTACCGATATCTAATGCTTTTTACTTCAGAAAAGAAAGAAAGCAACAGTTACTTACACAAATATATGCCATGTTTGAGTTTCTGTTGCTTTCCTTCCTTTTTTAAAGTAAAAAGCATAAGAGGTCTGTAGTGCTCTGCTTGGTCCACCATTTCAAGTGTTCGAATGAAAGTAAAATGTCAGAACTTCTCTACTTGGAGGCTTATTACACACTGACGTAAACATGCTCGTAGTACCAAATAAAAAATTTAAAAAGAAAAACATAACACGATCTTTAGAAGGTCGGAAAGATGACAGTCAAAAAACGAACGAACTTTTTGACCAATCCAATACTTGTATTGTCGCGGTGGTAGTGTCTGAACTCCATTGAATATAGTCCTTTCTGGCTAAAGGGCCAGTTCTAATATACACGTGGTGTCGATGTAATGACACAGGCCGTTCAGGCCAAGTATGAAATATTAAACGGATTCAAATGTATCCTAGCCGTTGAAAATTCCTTCAAACTAGTTAACTGACCAACGAAATATATTCCATGAATGACTTTCAGAAAAATGATCAATTTCAAATACATGAGAGGAGTAATTTTTTTAACAATTCAGTATTTTGGGATCTGAAGACGAAAACAGGATTCAGGGACAACGACGAACAAGCTCTTTCATGGTGATGCACTCAAGTTAGAATAAAGAAATAGCTAAGAGGAACCACAACATCCAGAAGAATTTTCTAACAATATTTCGAAACCACCGTGTTGAATTTCTTGCAGATCTTATACCTTCAGAATCATAAGACTTGTCCTAGTACAGTTCAGAAAGAAAGCAGAATCTATGTTGTGTTTTGAAAATTGAAATCCAACGTGCTGACACGTTTTGGGTTCAAATGTACAGATTAGACGCGTACCGAAAAAGTCGATAGCGTATGAATTAGAGTCCAACTTTCTTTTTATTTACCCACCCTCAATACTGTTGGACATACCAATATGCTAGATTTGCCGTGCCACGTTACGAATATTGTTTCATGGGAATAACTTCTCTTACTTTTGTGCAGGCGCAGGATGCCTTGAGATGCAAAAATGTTGATGACAGCCCAGTCCACACCGCTGTCCGTGAGCGCGTGCGTTTATCTTCAGGTCTAAACTTCCGTGAGTCATGAAAACATAGGTATATTGAAGCTTGAGAAGCCCAAATTCGATGCTCTTTCCTTTGTGAAAAAAATTGCCTAGACCGACGAGTTCTAAAAGTTGGCTGGAGCAGCGAGTTTAGGAGACTGGATCTACTCACCTGTTTGGAGAACATTTTTCGACCATTACATGTTATTTGTGGTGCGTAGTCTCGATTACCAGTTCGTAACGACTCTTCGGTAAAATTTTGTACTGCACAGTATATTTTTGACATTGTATTCAGAAACGAGAAAACGTGTTATTGTTTAAACTTTCTGAAAACTCCAGCATTGTTCGATTCTCGAATTTCTTGAAAGTCCTTAATGAAATGTTCAAGAATTTTTTACTTTAAAGTCTCTGTAAATTAAGGATTTTCAAAATATACATTCATGTAGGTATTAGTTCTTAATGGAAGCGTGACAAATGTGAACCTAGTTTAACCTCTCTAATTAGAGAGTTAAATTTATGAAGAATGCAGTTGACCTCGTACAAATAATGTTCTGATAGACTCACCAACCTTTGTTGACTTTTCGGTTCATTTCATTTTCATTACGATCCACAGTTCAAAATCGAACATGACGCTAAGTTTGTTTTAATAACGACAGCGAACACGTGCCAGAAAGTCGAGTGTATTTCTGAGATAAGCATTATAAGGATATGATAATGATTAGATACGCTCGTCAAAAATTACCTGGTAGCATTATTATTTTGCTCAACGAAGTTAAAAGATCAATAGCATTTAGAAAGAAGCTTAAGACTAAGACTACCAGCGGTACAATAAGTTCTCAAGTTATATCAGTATCAACTTCTGGTTGAGAAAGCTAGTATTAAAATCTACGCATAATGCTGCTGATCACTGCTGAGACCATCTTTTAGGGCTACAGTAGACTATTTCGAGAAATCTAGCAGTGATAATACCACATTAGAGTCCGTGGTTGAAGTGCAGCGTGAGCAGGTACGTGCAAGTAAGAAAAAGTCATATCCTTTGCTCCTTCCTCAAACATTTTATGTGATAAAAACCGCCGATAGAATGAGAGTATGAGTAGTATTGTAGTTGTGCTTCGTCGCGTTGCAAATTCAGCTATTTTTTACGTTAATTTCTCTTTGTATGAACTTGGACCCTCATTCGTCCAGACGAATTGTGTATTTGAAACCTGATGGGTAAATGATGGGCTTTGCATGTTTTATAAGTAAACCGAACAGGTTAGCTTCTGAGAACCAATATCATGTAGAGCTGGAGTGAGTGCTATTCCTGAAGTATTATTGTAAGGTGATTCTCATCCGGCTTGTCCTCCAAACTTCAGAAAACTGTATCTTTTTGCTATTGTCGAATGAATTTTTTTTACTACGCATGGCACTTTTTTGCCCCTGTGGATTTTTTTGGTTGTTAATAAGATGCGGGCAGTGTAAAATGTGGTTTTTGATGCTCAGTTATTTATTTTTTAATCATCTTTAAAGAGTTGTTGGGAAACCTCGTTGAATTACGTTCATTCCTGCTAGTCGTTTCTTTAAAATAAGGCATTTCATGTTAATTCGTCTCCCTGTTTTGCATGATACCCTCCCTTGCCTCTTTCCTCCGTGTCCTGTCCTAAAAGCACATCTTAGCTGCCTATCTAACGAACTTGTTCCGTCTATAATGAACCTTCAAGCTTATATTTTCATTCTATAACTGTACATTCCACATTTGCAATGTGCTCTGAAAGACGTTCTCCTGAAGATTTTGTTTGAAAGAAGTCGCTCTTTTTTGCCGCTAATATGATCAGAGTTTCTTAAGCTCTTTTTCTGGACGTTTATGTGCATGACTTGGCCTTCGGGTGTTATTTGAACGCAAATACGTAAACATCTGGTTTTAAAGGTTTGTATTTGTATTGTATGCCAATCAATTTGAGCGATCAGACCCATTTAATCTCAATGCCTGCTTTGTTACGGTGCAGAGAAGCAGTTACATTTTCGGCTGCATTACAGGTCTCTTTCGTACTGTATGTACCTATGTAATCTGAGCTAATGCGCCCAGGACTTTTAGATTATGAGCTTTTCTGCCGTATTAGTGAGTGCTATTTTTTCTGCGGAAGCCTGTTGTTTAACCAGGAAAAAACTGGAATTTCATTAATTTCTCATACTTCAAAATAAATTATGAATCACAAGATAAGAAAGAGCATGTACAAACGAAAAGCATAATTTTTTCCTTTATTCAAGTGTTGGTATGATTAGATTTCTTATGAAATTTTACTGTGTATGGCTTAACTTTTAGTTTAGGTCATACATCTATGGGATCGAAACCCACATTTACTGTATAAAATGAGGACGTTTCGCGCGGATTGAAAGTAAGTTTTCAAATTTTCAATTCTTCAATCCAGGATTAATGTGTGATTCATCTAATTCAGAACCAACAATGATTCTACTTACGCCAACATGCTGGTTTAACTGAGAATATAACAACAATAATAATTTATACGGAAATACTTCACGGTTCATGAATTGCCGTGTCAAAATATTTAATGCGCTAGTTGACGAGTAACTCTTGTATTTTAATAGCTGTTTTTCCTGATAAGAATTGTACATGAATTGATTATTTATTCACACATATGATTTTATATAACACACAACAAGACGTAATTTTTTTGTACATGCGCTAATTATTGAAAGAAATTATGAACTACAAATTAATTTCGCATACGTTCTGCGAGACTGTGTAAATTATCTTCGAGACACCTTGTGCGTGATGTTTGGCTGTTATTATGCATCACAGCTGTTAATATAGACAGTCAGGATTAGTATCGGTTTAGGCTTAAATGCAAGCCACTGGGTGATAGACGACGTTGTTCGGCGGGATATGAACAAAACATCCATATCATGTTGCTTCAAATGTATTTATATTTCATTCATTACCGTAGCAACGAATCATAAAAGTTGATGTACGACTTTCAGTACAAAATTTTACAACATTCCTCTAATGAATAGCATGATGTATTTTTGTAGATGGAATTCTCCCAAGTTTCTATGCCTGAGAAAACAGCAGATGTGTTGAACTGCAATCTTGGTTCCTGCAACAGATTTTACATGGCAAAGTTGTCTCAGCTCTATGTTATGCACGTTTTTCTAGATCTGTTGTATCAATAAAATGCATATCGAAACATTGTACGTTAAACAATTACGGCATATGTATGCTGGGAGGGCTTTACAAATTCTGAGTACAACATCCACTTCTGTTTCAGATTCCTTGTAATACATGTTAGAAGTGTTGTATCTCGTGATGCAGCTAGTGTCAGTGGTGAAATAACTGGTCTTTCGTTCCACGGATTCTTCTGAGGTGTTTCTTGGGCTTAATTAGTACGAAATAAGAATGAGCTCCAACAATATCGCGGATACCAGAACGTGATTTGAATGCTCAATTTTTTACAGCAAACCCTCCATTTCATTCCAGTGTACCTGCAGCGAAAATTAATTATCTATCCGTGATAAAAGCGTAGTGAAGACGAAGGAAATGCCGTTCACATATGTAGAAATGTTTGTTAGAAATATTATAGAGTAATTTGTAACGCTTGCTTGATGTGCTTGTTGAATGGCTTCTATGGTGGACTGTATTTTTAGATGTGTTGGTGGGCAAGTTGAGGCTCTTGAACTACCTATGCTTGTGCTGAAATAGCAGCGCATTTATTTTCAACGTTTTCATAAAAGCTGCAATCGCGATTATATTTCAGCCTCATGGACAACACGTGTCGAGTCTATCTGTACACAATAAAAATTTATGTTCGTACTGATGCACAACCTAAGAATCCGATTTTGATGTAAAATCCAATTCATTTCTTCCCCAGGATCTCAATGCGAAAAACTTGTTCTTTGAAATTATGTATTCGATCATCAAATATTTCTGTGGCTGAAAATTTGGTTTAATGAATTTTAGAGTCTTTTAAGCTTTAAGAGTTTGGAGTGAAGTGGTTCATCATATCAATCCGACACTGCTCACACCACAGCCGTAGCAGATTTTGAATGTTCTCTGGAGGGCTGTGCTGATATTGCTTATCTCATCAGAGTAATTCCCAATTTCTCTTGTTTAGTTTCCCTCAGAAAATAGTTATTGTATTTATTGAAATTGGCGCTCCCAGGGGGAAAATGTGCAGTCCGAGCAGAATAGGTAGGCTTTCATTTTGTTGAAATAGAATAGTTTTCTTGTTCTGTTACGGACTACCATTTTTTGGTTCACTTTTGTCCGGTTCTTCAGCATCCATTACTTTCTTCAACTTTCATCATGTTTGTTTTATTAACTTTTTTCCAACTTGCTGTTTTCTATGCGTAGGGGATCTTGTGTGGAAAAGCACCTTGTGAATAAATTCCCTGTTTCCTTGATTCCATACTAAATGGTGACTTCGTCCTTCTCCTCTCACCTTTAACGCGGTTTGGCTTAACTAACTGATAATCTAACTTTACGTAGGTAATTATATTTGATCGCATTACATTTTTCAAATTCCCAAAATTATCTTCCCGTAGAATTATCTGCAATTGTTATTCCAGTCTGCTCTTAGGTTTATAGTTTATACCATAGGCCTTTAGATATTTGCTCTGTATAGGTTTGTAGAGGCACAATAAAATTCCTTCACGTAGAAGTTTACATTGTATTTATATCATGTCATGTGTTGTGAAGTGTTTTTCTTGTATTTCGGATTTAAGAATGTTCATTTTCATTTTTTCACATTCGCTACAAAAATAAAACTTCCTCGATTTCCAGGAACGAATATCTTCTGGGGGATACAACTATTGAATTAGCGCTCTCATGGGGAAGATGTGGGGTTTTGAGTCGGAAGGCAGGTGGGTAGGCCTGCATTTTGTTGAAATATAATAGGTTTTTATCTTGTGTAACGGACCATCTTTTTCGGTACACATCTGTTCATTTTTCAGCATCATGTCGGACTTTCTTCTAATATTATCTTTTTTCATGAACGTCTTTCTTAATTGACTATTTACATGCGCTGCGGGCCTTGCGTGAGAACACGTCTTCCGCATAGATTCCCCGTTCTCATACTCCACATTAAATGGTGCCTTCCCCCTTTTTCTCTTAAACGAGCTTTCTAATCAAATGCAGAGACAAGTTATACCATACTGACAAGTTTATCATCATTTTCACTGTGGTAGTTATATCGTCCGTTTATTTCGTTAGGTATTGGTGGTGTTTGTAAGAAAATGTTCTGAAGTAAGGAAGATTGAAGTTAATTAGGAAAAATATTTCGCCTGCATTCACTACATAATGCGTGTGAAAAACTCCGTAGTATTTGTTACATTTCATTGATTTACAGCATTTAGGATGTTTTCCGTATCATCATTGAAATGAAAAGGACTCGTTTTTATTCTGGAACTGTTGTCGTAAAATTAGTAAGTTGCATCGATTTTAAACGCAATTATATGTTTGAAATACTGTCACATAGTCTATCAATGCAAATTTTCTGAGAAAAATCTGTCCTAAATTTAGTACCTGAAGATCACGATGCGATTCGCAGTCTAAAATTCATTTATGAGTATATGTCATGTCTCATACATGCAGGACAAAATGATGGAAAAACTTTAATCGTAATGTTTTTTGAAATTTCATTCAACAGTCGAACGCTTGTTCATTTTCTTATTAGCTGACTTGATATTCGTACTCCATGTCTTTGCTACGTTTCAAGTAGACACCTAAATAATCTCGAAAATCAATTAAACTGAGCAAGCCATCTGATTTTCATATATAGAAATTTCTGGCGCCTGGAAATGGACAAATGCCACAGTCACTAAAATCCCTGAACTGTTAGGCGTGTCAAGAGGCACATTCTATTCAATTAAGACTTTAAAATAACAAGAAACATCCACTTGAAATCAAAATTCAAAAAGAAAACAATGAGAAATTGCAAGGTGATTCCATAATTTTGTCAACATAGGCAACTCGGCGTGCCAGTGATAAACATAAACATTTATGCCAGTTCAAAAGATAAGAATTTATAGCATTAATTATATTAACGCTTAGATAAATCCCGATCTCTTACTGGGACCTAGAATGAGTGTCATTCAGTAGATGTATTCGCGCGAATATAAGTTCAACTCGATAAAAAAAATTGTGTCATTAGAAACGCTTCTAGTTGCGCAATTGCTGTGTACATACATTTGAGCTGCTTCTGTGATGCTTTCATATTTCGTGATAGGCACGTGTCGTTTCAACAAATATTAATGAAAGATTAGCTGATCAATAGATGAATAGCGTGTGGCTTCGTGTGTAAATCTAGTCAGATAGTCTTGTTTTTTCTGGACTCCTGAGAATGTACTGAATCTGAGGAACTTGGCGTCGTTTCCATTTATGCGCTCCTAAGGGAAATTTACGCGAATGATGCTTGAATTGTTTGCATGGTTAGAGGGGAACAGTACTTTCAACAATACCACCACAAGGAAGTTTCTAGATTCTTTGCAACGTTCATTTCTAAAACTCTGAGGATGGCTAAATAACCTATTTGTAGTTCGTTATTTTGCGTTTTTGACGCAGAAATTTTGGTTCTGGGGAATTTGTTAGACATGCTAACTGAAATCTTGAGTTATTTTTTAATTTTTCAACAAAATTGGCACGTGGTAGTACAGGGGGGGCGCATAAGTAACGCATCCTTTAAAAAATTAATAATAAATAAACTGTGAAAGGTATAACGATAGGGTTAAGATACCCAGTTTCCTGTCGATACATGTCGTATCCTGTCTAGATACCCAGTGTATACTGTGGTAATAAATAAGGGTGCGTTACTTATGCGACACCCTGTATTTAACATGTTAACTCAAAGTTAGTGAAACAATCTCTAATTTAAGTGACAGCTGTAAAATCAGCAAATGGTGAAAATTTTCAATTTCAGTCCCAGTTTGTTGTTGCCAAGCTTTCAACCAAAGGAAGCCTTTTTGGATCACCTGGAAGAACTCTTTTACTTACCATTGATTTTTTTGTTTTTATTCTCGTCCATCACTTCATTATCGCAATACTTCACAGCGGCATCCTAGATACCGTTAAGTTCCCCTTCCGTTTCGAGGCTCGATAACACACACTCTGATGATTGACCTAAAAGGGTTAAAATTGAAAGCCTAAAAAATTGAAATAATTTGAGAAATTTAATCTCAAACCTCCGACACGTAGCCTATAACGTTCGCTGTATTGAATTAGTCATGATTGAAGTTGCCTTTCTGAATAGATTTTCTGGTATACATAAGTAGTTCAAGCCTCCAAACCTTTGGAATAGAGAAGATACTCTTCAATTTATCCTTTTTGTATCCAAACAAAACACCTCTTGAAATCGATGCATGTTTTTCTCAGGTGTGTTCAACCAATCTGTTCCTTTTCAGGGATTGAATGTATCCGCCACTTTCAGCGTATTCGAAGCCCCGCCAGATTTACAGAAACTTGGCGTCTTCGACGTAAATATTTCCTATTGAGCTAAGGAAAACCGAAGTTCTGCTCGATTTAATTTCGAGAGTTCGTGGTTTCTTGTTGTTGAAGCGACAGTTCGCGTTCGGGTAATAATCAAACACGGTAGGAAATTATGACATGTATTTATGCTAGAAAGAACATTGGGTGAACTTAAGTGTTTAAATGATTATGGTGATTTCACGATGATCGTAATGAGTTGACTTTTGGATTTACAATTCAGAGCAATTTGTGTAATTATTGATAATGCTTTTGATAAAATAAGGAGTACTGTAAAAGAGAAACTGAGTTCGGGAATGCTTTGGTAGTAACGCAAATGTTTAGATTGATGTCGAAGTTCCACAACATAAATTAAGACGGGCAGCACGCGCTTGCAACTCACTTATTTTTATATGCACCGACAAATAAATCGAACAGTTAACCATACTTTGCTAATCCTTTATTGTACTGCTATCTCTGTCACTGAATATTAAACATTGCCGCCTTTAGCTCGGATGTTCATTTGGGGTATCATCCTCTCTCTACGGGGTACAGTTGAAGGAACTCATTTAGCAACAGATAAATTAAAATGTTAGTAGGTGCCATCTTCGTTTCAAAGTTCTCGAACCGCTAGACGAAAGGTACACGGTCAAGCATAATTTGCTAAACCTGAAACTGTGGAGAGTTAGTTATGTCGCATTAGTACATGCATGTCCAGAAAAATGTAGCATGTTAGCATGTGATCGTTCAAACTTGAATATTTCATTTACCATATAGTGGTATTATTTTACAGGTGGAAGTCTAGTGCGACTCCTATGTATGAGGGATAAATTAACAGCGGATGTCGAGTTCGAGGGGCTCTGAGCCCTTGGTAAAATATTGCAGATTTCAGTAAAGGAGTGCGTGAGGTGTTGTAAGCAAGTACATGAAAACATGGAGTAGAAAACAAAATGATTTTCTTCCTCTCGAGTTTCATGAATAACGTTAATTTTGTGTTCTGATGTTTTGTGGTGGAAGATAACCTAGCCGCTGGGTTTGTATTAAATAAACGTGGAAGGTCTAACGCAGCCAATATTTTGGCATCGTGTCTAGCGCACGTCACACTGCTGAAGGAGAGTTGAAGAAAGGTTAGCTCGAGGTTGTATGATGTTTCAATGCCAATTTACTCTCATGGCTGCATGAATTAGGAGAATGCAAATTTTTGAAGAAATTCCGACACGTTGAAGTAGATAACAGAAAAATCAGGGTTATGTTATTCAAAATTTACTGATGATACAATAGAAGTATCAGAATAGAAGAATTCCTGAAATCGGTGTGCAGCTACGCAACTATCTCGCGAGGACAAAGAATGCTGAAGAAATGGATTTAGGTCACGCAGAGATGCGAGATCATGGAAGTGTGTGTATTGCAGCCTGCATTGCTGTAAAGAAACGAGCCGTAAAAAATGAATCACAACAAGCATGATATGACGTACACAAGTCTTGAAATGAGTGCGAGAGATGAAAAGTTACTTTCGTTATATGCATAGACCTAAAGATGAGACGCTTGTACGGCACGAGCGATTCAGTTTGTTTGATGAAAGAACTAGGAGGTACGACGAAGGACTTGTGATAGCTTAGTGCAGTACGGTATATAATACGTAGGATGAAGACAGTTTAGGCATGTGAAACAAACGAACACCGTCTAGCTAAATAGAAAACGCGAAACCAAATGACATGGGTGAGGTGGTCCAGCGATAGGTGTTATTTCATGGAGCAAAGATCACACGATGACTCTCCGAACTTAAATTAACCGCTGTGTTTCAACGGCAGCGAATCTCTCCCAGTAAAAAGAATAATGCCGAAGTATATTTGGAAACAGACAGCTATCCACTAAAAATTGTAATAATTTTAAATTTCAGTCCAACATAGTTACACATAATTAGCTTCTTGAGAACTAAAAATTTGAGTGCAACTTTTCAGAAAGTTCAAGTCATATAAAGGTACTAACTCCATGTAAAGTAATTTTATTTCAGCACCATTTAGTAGTTTGGAGTTATCGAAGTACGGCTAAATCAGTGGCGAAGTTGATCAAAAAAAAGAAACAGATATAGCCTAAAACGGGATTTACGAACTAACGAACGACTCAAAAATTAGACCGTTTTCAAATTTAGATGTACTCCAGACGACAAGATATGCAAACTGGATGGCAGGAGAAACAAATTCGAGCTCAAACAAATGATCAATTCCTGACAACACGCTCATTCGTGCATTTCGACCAAGAAATTAAGCGTCCCCTCTGAATGCACTATACATTTGGACAGCTAATTTGAGGTTCAAAGAAAGGGTCCCTAAACCAAGTTCGCGTATTGAATGACTGTGCAAGCAATTATATCACATCTTGAGTAAATGAAATGCACCCATGCGGAGGATTCGGAACGCGCCCAATTTTATCACAACCTCAATCTTCTCGAAGTGTTCTTCCAAAATCTATGTCCAGCCGTGCGCGACGCTCGCTTTCATAACATGACTAAGCTCAAACGTGAAAAGGAATTTCAAGTACAAGCTTGAATCTACTCCCAGCATTTGATTAATTTTTAGCGGACGCACATGGTAAGTTATTCCAAGGTAACATTCTAATTTAACTATATGATTAGAAATTAAGAAACGGCTTAATTATATGACTAAGGTAGATTTTAACAGGATCGGACGCACTCATTGAGATGATGTGGGTGGTGAAATGAAGAGCCGTATTGAGTTAGTATGAGTTGAGTTAGAATTCAAAGTATTTTTTCAATGCGAAACATACAATTTGCATTATTAAATAGCATAAGACGGTAGGTAATTCAAAAATGAAGTAATTACAAGAATCTGTATTGTTAATGCAGCAGTTAACAAAATCTCTATTCTTAAAAGAAGCAGTACACAAATCGTGTAAGTATAAATGAAGCAATACGCAGAATACGGATAGTTGAATGAAGCAGCCACTAAACGAACATTTGTAAATGGAAGGCACACAAAATATGCGGCGTCTCCGAAACCGATACTTCAGAATTGATGCAAAACAGCGACAGGAATTAGCGGACGTGCAGTAAGAAAAGACCCCGAGTTGCTCCTTGCATACTGACAATGCGAGTCCAGAGCAACAGTAGCTGCTCCTTAGAGTAAGAGAAACAAGATACCTCCGATATCGAGTACCTCCTACTTTCAAAAAACAGGCGTCTAATTACTAATTATACAATATTCAACGAAACTACAGTAAGTCAAACGGGAAAAGGTAAAATCGACCCAAATCAGAAAATGCGTCAGCAAAATTTCAGTGAATCTGTCCAGTAAAACAACTTACAACAGGTTCGTTTGTCAGCGTGTTGACCAAGCAAATCTCCATCCTCGTACGCCAGTAAAAAAGCGTTTTGTTGAGTCCACCTTGCAATTTTATACAGTATGTTCACTGCCACACTAGCACGACCTTATACCTTGTGGAAAAACACAAGGGAGCTCAAATGAGAAAAACTTGAAACAGTCCCTCACCGGACCTAAAATACTCTTCCATGTCTTACTCTGCCAAAAATCCACGAGGAAAGGAAACGGAAAGCTAACGCCAAACAAAAAGTAACCAGAATTTTGATGGTAAATACAATGATGAACAAAGAGAACATTCCCAATTGGAAGGGATTCCTACAGTGAAAAATTAAGAAAATATTTGAATTTTAGGAAGTTAACTGTGAGTGAACCTACGGCATCATACATACAATGGATCAAAGTTCAGGTGACGCCAGCAACACAGCTGGGCTCCTCATTATTCACACGCGCTCGTCAAGACTGCGCCACCTCAGGATAGAGGATCACTCTTAGTGGCGACCCTCCATAACAACTGAAAAGAATATAGGATGACATTAGATTAGAAGATAGATTGAGCCTTCCCAACCAAGACAAAGGAGTTTAAAGAGAAAAAATGCAAAATGAATTATTTAGCACACCATTCATGGAGAATCTGTTAAGTTATACTTCACCAGAACATGACAACGTGCGCTCATTGTTCAGAAACTAATATTTCAACAAGAGCGTTAATTTTTTACTGCATGCAACATGGCAGTTAGTGCTTAAGTAAAAATTCCAAGAGAATAATAGCCATTACCCTAGGGTTTTTCACCCACAACACGACACGATATTTCCTCAATCATACACACAAAATGGGCAAATAAGATCCCACTGTTCTTTGTGCCCGTAGCACACTTCACACACCTACAGCTTAACCTTCAAAATGGAAGCTCACACTTCAACACGTCTCAACTGTCTGAAGGAGCATTTTACTCCATGCGCTTCTAGGCTGCCCAATACACAATTCATTGCATCTTTTGTATTCCTAGCAGTTAGTATGCTTCTCGTAGTCTTATCGCTTAATCATGTACTATTTTAATTACTCTCACTCTCTACATTACTCAGTGGGAAAACTAGCGCACCGCATATTTTCTTTTTCGTACTTCGTCCTTCACTCAATGAAATGGCCGACTACTATCTTTCTCATCTACTTTTCAACTCAATTCCACTCTCCATAGTTTCAACGCCCAACTTCTCAACAAATAAAAATGTTGGCATCTTCCACAAAGTTCAATGCACGAATTGTAAATAATTCTGAGGCACTCTCCGAACATCAATACAACTACTGCCAATAACAACTCAATCATATTATTTTTCAAGGTCGAATCATTTCGAGACACGCGCTGCCAACACCAAATTTATTACAGAATTTTTTCCCCCGTGTTTTCCCTTGCCCATAAAACATTCAAGTCAACTTTTCACAAATTTCTCTTTATTCACCACCTACTAATCCGATGCAGCTCAATTATTTTAAACCAACAGACTGATCCCTTGGAAATCATTCACCCATTCTAATGCTCAATGAAACAGCTTCAATCACTCAGTATAACAAAAAAGCATGGTATAAAATTTATCTCCGATTATTTAGTACGTTTTTGATGACCCTCAATGCGTAATACTATTAAGTTGTCCAAACAACGTTACTTCCACGCAATTTCTATCCCGTAAAACTCGACTTAGAGGTTCATATTGGCCAGTTACGATTCACAAGGACATGGAAAATGACGAAATGCTTAAGAATAACCTAGGCTTTCATTTTCTCACTCGGAAATAGCCACACTCACCCGCACGAGCGGCAGTTCCGCTTAGGATCGAGAGCGCGATCGTCGCCGAGGAATTGGGCTGTCGCTACGACGACGGTAGTCATCGTAGCGAGGAGAGCCGCGCTTCGCGTATCTGCAAACAAAGTGATCAGCTGTCAACCAATTTCCACAGTACGTATTTCACATTTACTGCAAGGCTTTCAAATACAGTTCATGCTGGCGAGTGGTTCGTAAGACTCATTAAGAGACGGTGAATTAGATTTTATGGCATTTCACGATTCGCTAAGCACAACAAAGGTGTTTTAAAGTAAGGAAGGCGGAAGGTACAAGGTAACATTAGAGGGAACAGAGTATTTATGCACAGTGTGTCCCCACCCACCTTGCTCATAAAAACAGCAAAAGATTGAAAGAAGTTAATGCAAAAGATAAGTTGAAATAGGAGCTGAAAAAGACAGCAGTGAACCTAGAAAAAAATCGTAAGACAAGCAAAAACCTGTTCAATTTCTATAAAAAGAAGGCCTACCTAGCCTTCAGATCGGGACCTCATATTTTCTCCAGAGAGCGTTCGTTTCAAAGATACAATTGACGACTCTCTCTGAGCAGAATAATTTTGAAGAGTTTGTGATCCAAACAAAAACCATGAAATATTTTTTAATGTACTGTACAAAGACTGCACAAGGAAAGGCGTTGCAGTGCTGGACAGTTTTTTGAGAAATACACTAGTATCACAACACCAAAATTTTTTTTTTCAAATCGAGAAAATGAAAAGCATAGAGAAAGGAGAAACTAGTGACTGCTTCATTAGGAAGCCCAGAAATAAAAAAATTACCAAATCTACAGCCGGGAAGCCCAGGTCACCTTTGTGGAACACTTCAACTCCCAGGGACGCTAACTACAACTTTTTCACTTCAAATTAATCCAAGTCAAGTTCGAATTAATCCAAGTCAAGTTCGAATTAATCCAAGTCAAGTTCGAATTAATCCAAGTCAAGTTCGAATTAATCCAAGTCAAGTTCGAATTAATCCAAGTCAAGTTCGAAT
>JACJUY010001570.1:121295-134597 GCA_014220935.1 Platorchestia sp. MABIK
GTTCAAATTCATCCAAGTCAAGTTCAAATTCATCCAAGTCAAGTTCAAATTCATCCAAGTCAAGTTCAAATTAATCTAAGTCAAGTTCAAATTAATCCAAGTCAAATTCAAATTAATCCTACCCTAAGTTGAGTTTAGAATTGGCCTAATCACTCGTTAATTTGAGCGTTTTTTGTGTTAAATATGTACCTATTGGATGCGATGAGCAAGACAATCGTTTTTCCTTTCTGCAGGGAATACATAAAATTTCTGCCGGTGCAGCACCGGCGGAAATAAAGATGTGAACATAATTGACATGCAGCCCTTGACTTGAGTTAAAACAACCTTCGACCACTGAAGACAAGCTATCGGAAAATGTGGCAAGTATCCAGCATCAGAGGCAGAGTGTGATTCAGATCTTCGAGCGGCGTAATTTCGTGTTATAATACACATTAGAGTTGTTTTAAATTCTACATTAATGGCAGTATGCATCCATTCAAATATTCTTCTTCAAAATGTAATTTTATATTACACATACACATATTAGTATCGAGGATTTATTTACACTCATGTAGATTCTTAACTCAACTTAGGGTTTGATTAATTTGAACTTGACTTGGATTAATTTGAAGTGAAAAAGTTGTAGAACAGACCACGACAAGCATACTCCTATGAGGCGCTCGTGGATGTCATTTCTCCACAATCGATAGTTGGTTCCCATGGAACACTGGAGGGCAGTTTCAGGAAGCTAAATAAAAGTGGAAAAGACACAAAGCCTATCTCATGTTGAACCGTAACTAATGTAACAACAAACTTATCAGCAATATTCGATGATCTGTTGAAATATGTTAACTGTATTTTTGGGAAAAGTTCGCCCAGACTTGAGTAATATTATTAAATACGGGACCAGAAAAAATCTTTAACAACTTTTGATACAATGAACTGATTTTGATAACAAAACGGCAGTAGGATCAAGAAAGTTAAATCTTTCATTTGACTACTGTATCATGAATACGTAGCTCAAACAAAACACAGAAATTTCAGGATTCTACTGCCGTTTTGTTTTCAAAAATTCGTTCATTGTATCCAAAGTTTTTTAAAAAAATTTTGGATCCTGTATTAAAAAGCACCCTGTATATTCTTTCTACACAACTCTGATATGATTCTACCATCTACATTACCATGAACAGATCTCCAAAAGGATTTAACATATTTTTTTGCATGATATGAAATCTGAAAGGTCCTATCTACAAAATGTGAAAATAATAAAAACCGGCTTTCAAAAAAATGAGCGCAATCATAAACATTAACAAATGAAAGCAAAAGCAATTAACTCATTGCATCATACAGGGCTAGTTTCCAGTGTTGCATTTCCTAAGTTTCTAAGCCGCGCAATCCCACATCTTCCAAAGCAGTCATGGTTTTATGAAAAGAAATCGATGAATCACAGCCATCACTTCAAGTTCAGTGAAACTAAACGAACATGTAAACATGTGTATTGTGTACAACTAAATAAGTGCACCAAGAAGTTTCCCATTGTTTAATTTTCTTTAAAATTCAAGTAATTCTTTTGGGGAAGAGGGGCCTTTCTGACCGATGCTACAAAACTTACCAATACATAGAAATATTGGAAAAAGTACTTTCAGGACTCGTGTACCATTCAATTTTGGATCATGGCGTACACCATTCATGAGCGTGTTCCCTTATACAGACATCAGAGAGAGACCAAACAAATTCAAGTAGTTTCCAACCACAATGAATCATTTCCCAGCATTACATCACTTAATGCAGACTGGGTAGCCCGGCATCTACTGGCGCAAAACCCGATCGTTTCTGGCTCTTGCGTTCACCTAAATTTAGTGAGAATTTTTTGCACACATCAGCTTCAAATTTCCTTTCATACTTATCAAGGAAGCGCGAAAAAAATTCGAGGTACTCCGCTCACCTAGGAGATCGTGACCGAGACCGGCGAGGAGATCGGGATCGAGAGCGGCCGTACCGCCGTGGGCTTCTGGACCTGCAGGAGCATGATGGATTAGAGCCAAGCTCCTCAGGCAGGCTTGCACTGCCAACTGCACGCTCTCTTCAACACTGTCTTCTTGACCAAATAAACTCAAACTCGGTTATCGAATATACCACCTTATTACCCTCTTGATTATATGTTAAAAGCAAGGCCTGGCATCACTGAGCTCATACATAAGATTTATTTGTCACCACGAGAAATGGAAGTGAAGGTCCACCTTTTCAACCTTGAATTAAATGAATAACTAGTATTTCATTCTCAAAAAATTAGTAAATAGGCAATGAACAAAAAGAAATGACAGAAGTGGAAGAATAAGTTGGAACTTAAAATGAAGTGTGCCAGCGTATGTACACAAAACACAATTCACCTCGAGTTACACTAATGCATCGAGAGTATGACATTGTGTTCTGAAAGGCTTAATTTTCTGTTACAGTTCAGAGCAGGCGTTGCTCCAAATTTTTTTCCAAGTATTCAGCAGAATATCAAGAACCGGTATGAGTATAGCACTAATTAAAATGATAAAATTCAAATGCGAGTGCTTGGTACAGTGTGCTAAAAAATTTTCAGGCAACATTACAAAATTTAGCTCATTACAATGCCTAGTTTCTCAGTTACTCAATATCATTTGGACAGTGAACGGCAATGCTGTCATAAAAAAGAACTGAATATAATACTGCAATTGAAGAAAATGAATTTAACAAATTATAACACTAAATCTAATCTGTAGCAATTTTTTTTCCTGTAAGTGAAACCGATGCAGTAAAACTCATCGACATTTCCCCTTATCATTTACATTTTGCTCTAGAGTGAAGAGGCTAGAAAAATGTTTGTTTAAAAATTAAAGAAATCAATAAATGAGAGAGAACGAAAGCCAATTCATACGAAAAGAACAGCTGAATCAGACATCATTCCATTACTCCAATTAGTGAGCATTTTACGAATCCCATAATAAATCCTGCCTGACCAGTAGAGGTGTTACTGTTAAACAGACGAATTTACTACCTGTATTAAAGAATCACGGATTTCATCCTAAGACCAAAATAAATTAGCTCCAGCAATGTTGAGTGAAAAAATTAGCAATAACAATTTAAAATTTCACTTAACCTCTAATTCATGCTAACCCATATTTAGTAATTATGAGGGCATCTCTTTAACACACGCACACGGACAATAGCAAATATGTTTAGTCACTCACTCCCGAAAATCGACATTATTTAGACTAACCTAAAAACATACCGTCAACTAGCAAGCTAGCCAGCACACTAGCATCACATTTGAGGGAATACAATTGGCAGTAAGTTATCAACCGTTCATGACAGCAAAAGATAAGCAAGACAATTCATCTGATTCACAAGTAAATAAATAATCATCAAAAACACGGCACCATCACGGTAAATCGGGTACCGTTACAGAGAAGGTGGTGGAGGAGGGGTGGAGGAGACGCGATGTTGCGTAACCGATGGGAGGTGGTGAGAGTGGTGGTAGTGGAGGTGATGTGTAGGCGCAGTGGTGGAGGAGTAGTGGAGGGTTCAGCCCTAACGTGGAGGAGATGAAGAGGAGGAACGGCACACCGCCTGCAGAGTGCGGGCACTGCAGCGAAGCCAATTGCAGAGCAGGGCTAAGTTCGTCTGCCTGCGCAGATACGCCGCGCAGACCGCACCGGGGGCACCGACACGCACGCATTCACATACTAAACCTTCACTTCGAAATGGGTGCATGAACCTAACATGGTCGTGAGCCAAATGTTAGCATGAAGTTTTTTTTTCATCCATGAATCTTTAGAACAATGAGACTTTTTAGTCTACAAGGGGCTATTTGAAATTTATGGTCTCTGAATATGTAGCATCAAAATGGAACTTCAATAAATTTGAATCAAATTTAACTTTAAAAAAAACCTACAATTAGAAAATCCCCTTGGAAGGTTACAGCAAAAAAGTTAGATTTATAAGAGATTTTCATGACTTGACTCATATTTAAAAGAATGCCTTAGCAAAACTAACAGGAGGATTCTCTGCCAGCACGGCATAAATGCAACACGAGGCAGGTTGCAAAAATTCAGCAATCATGAACACTTGAGATTTTAAAGATGTGAAAACTTTCATTGCATTATAATTTTCAAAATGTTTTGTTATTTTGCAGCGTAATATTTCAGAGCAAAATAATGTCCTCATGAACTGGCATCTAGTAATCCGCAAAAAAAACTCTCGTCAGCTCAAAGACTCTTGTTTTTTTCCAATGCTCGATGTTTAAATCTCATGTAGTCACCTATCCATCCTATCAACTGAAAGGTTTAAATTCCATTTCATTCTTATATTCTCGAAATGCTTGGCATTCGTAGCTAGATTAATTTGTAATAAAAAATACCTTCACAAAGATTGTAAGAAACAAAACTTCACGAGATGATTCTTTTGGCCATGAATTTGGCAAATGCAGTAGAATGCATGACTGAGTTGCAAAAGCTAGTGATATGGAAGACCTATCGACGCAAGAGACAAACGTAAGTCGGTACGTTGCGTGATGCGGTAATGCACGTAATCAGTTGCTATGTGATGTTCGGCGGCAACGAAATAACACATCAGATTGTATGTGGGTGTCCGCATGCAGTAGAAAATCCAACTCAAGAGACTGAGGTGCCCCTGGTCCTGCGGTGAGGCAGAAGATGCCTGTAGGAGCTTCGTGAGAAGGTAGTAGTGATGATGATGTGGTGGTGGCAACAGGAGGAGGAGTAGAAGTGGTGATGGGCAAGAAGGAGGTTATGCCTGCAATAAGTCACATTTCATTAATATCAACCTAACCTAGCACACTAGTCTTTCTAATGCTGGTAATTGCTCGATTCCAGAAGATCTCCATATATATAAAAAAAGACTTACTTGCTTTCACTGGAAGTACACAGAACCTAGTTAAGGACTAAAGCATGTGTAATCTTTTTGGCTGAAATCAGTAAACCTTAAATTCAATTTACTTAGGAATAAAAAAGTTAAAATACTTAAAACTACAGAAGCCCTGTTGTACAAGTGCAATTTCATATTAGTAAATGTATCATGTGGTGTTCATAAAGGTGCTATAATTACTTTAAAGATATACCCGTAACAAAGCAATTTTGCCAAAATTCAAGGTAAAAATTACTGCCTTATCCCAAGATGATGAGGAAAATAATTAGAGTAACTTTATACTCTCATCTTGAAGACTATAACTTCACTAGTTTGGAAATTACACAAGATAGAAGACTGCTAACTTTGTGGAAGTATTGAACCAGCAAATACTCTCACAAACCACAAAATTCATTCACTCTAAAATCACACTACACTTGAATGGGGAAAAATTTACCAAATCACCATACAACATTTCTCAGCACAATAAATTTTCAACCAAATTACTCAAATCTTACGAGAAAACAAGGGAAGATGGTTGAGCGTTAATAGCAGCAGAGCACAACACTTGTACCACTCATCTCTACAGACAGGTCATATGGAGAAAGGAGAGACAGATGTGAAGGTAAGCCTGAATGTACATGAAATTATTGGGAGTCAGGGAACCTCACCTGGATCTCCTGCGTCG
The DNA here is from genome assembly GCA_014220935.1 of Platorchestia sp. MABIK. Taxonomy (NCBI): domain Eukaryota; kingdom Metazoa; phylum Arthropoda; class Malacostraca; order Amphipoda; family Talitridae; genus Platorchestia; species Platorchestia sp. MABIK. The sequence goes on from JACJUY010001570.1 coordinate 126,856, forward strand.
CGGTGGCGAGGGGTACCTGTCCCGTTTAGAGCGACCCGTTGACATTTCCACCCTCACTCGAGCATTGCAGATGCGTCTGGAAAAGTTTACGACATGTCACTATAGTTGTGAATCCATAAATAATTTAACACGCTTCTACATTGGTAATGCATTTAGAAAATTTACTGCACAGCATTGTTTTATATTCATCTGACCACGATTTTATGAATTTAGAACTTTTTGTAGACGACAAAAATTAGCAACAACGCGCGCATTTCAATGAAGATGGGAGACAAAGCCTGCTAATTTTAAGATTACAAGAAACTTGCTCAACAAATTGAAAATAAATTTAGTCAACATTAAATATTACAGAAAAACTCACCTAGAGCATTACACTCAACACTAACTCATTATTCAGAATTTGTAACAATCACATGATGATGAGGCCATGAAAACTCGCCAATTACACTACAAAATTATCAACATTTCACAGCAGGCTATCATCAAATCTTTCACCACAAAAATTGTTTCAGAGTTTCTACTTACGATCCATCCAGCGCCTTGGTAGCATCCTCAGCATCTCTGGGGTCTTCAAATTCCACAAAAGCAAACCCAGGAGGGTTTCGAGCTACCCACACATTAACGAGCTGTCCATATTTACTGAATGCTGCCTCTAGTTCATGTTTGGCAGCATTGTTGCCCAAGTTTCCAACATAGACCTTGCAATCCATACGCATTTTGAGGCTCACCTCACTCGTCTAAAGCTGGAAGTTGAGATAAATTATTGTGATAAATAGATAAATTATCAAAAATAACCAGTCTATGTTAAGATCTTATTAGAATTTGAATGATTGACCCTCAAGTTACAAGGGTTTGACTGCACAATCTAATATTTGAAGCTGAATTTTCAGGTATTGAAACTCACAAAGTTTAATAGACTAAAAAGACCTCATTTTGAAATTCAAAAAAATATTTCATTACGAGGTACCTACAGTCCTTTTGCATCAAATGAGGCTATATTCGCGCTTCTACGTAAAAAAGTGTAGAGGGAGATCATTTTTGCGCAAGTATATATATTTTTTCTTATGTTTGCACAATAACTTTTTTCTATAGCGAAAATCCAAAATTTGTACAGAAGAAAATGTGTTCAAAATTCAATTTTACACATCTGTACGTATTTTTGTCACCCTAGTTGCAGTAGAAATGTGAAAAGGAAAATTTAAAAAATTAGGTAAATGTTTTGAATTTTTGGATAGTAGAACCCCTGAAAAACCGAAAGTCAATTAACTTGATAAGTGTAAAAAAAACTGTACAAGAGAAACTCCTGACTAAAGGAACAAAGTAAAAAAACTTTTTATACTAAACGTTCCCTAATTGTATTATTTGTTGCTAAATTTGATCCTATTTAATTCAAACTTTTTCCTGCCTTTATATTATGCATCCTTAATTTACCTTCTGTACTTGTGAGACTGAGATAATCTAAACAATTATTTATTATCAGTTTCAATTCATTTTTACTGTTTCTCATTTCATTCAATTACTGATCAGTTTATTCTATCATTCTACTTCTTAAATTGTAATCCAAGCTGTTTATGACTCCCTGGTTGTAATGATGATAATTCCAAGAGAGCAAAGAGAAGGGACCATTTAGTATGCCTTTAAAAAATTGGGAAACCTTTGCAAAAGAGGAATAAACAAACTTAATACTTGGTTCATAAGAACAGATGGCAAAAGGCACAAAATCTGAAAAAAGTAAATAGTGTGCAGAATTCCAATGTCTATCTATAGGTAAAGTAACCTCACAGTATCTCCCTAACAGCACCAGTCCCCACAGCATATGATAGACAAACTTAATTAACCTAAATCTTTTGCCTATTTTATGCTCTCTGAAAGTCTACTGAATTAAGTTTTCTTATTTACTTAGCTATTATGAACAGATACTTTGTACTTTTTTGCACATAAATTTAATTCTTTGTTCATTACTTTGTTTTTTATCAGAGGAATATTTTTACTCTTGCCCTTTCTATTCAGCTTTTTATTTTTATCAAACCCTTGGTATCTTATTTTTCAACCAGCCCTCAGCATTTCTTACTGTTCCTAGCTATGGCACTTGTAATAAAAATCTTCATTATATTCCTCTCATTAGTTTCAAAATTCAACACATTTAGCTCTTTTGAATGCAATTGCATTTCCAAGATTATTTTCAGAACAATAGTTTTTCTGAAGTAACTCTTTATATGTCACTATATACATAGCTATTAAGACTTCCTATTGTGAGAACTTCAATTTGCTATTAATAATTTCAGTTCAATATGTAGATTATTCCTGCTTACCTCAATTGCCTATTGGAAAGTGAAGACAGTATCTTTCAATTTCATTTCTGACAATAGTTTGATTGGTTAATATTAATGCACTCACGGAAATTAAAAATTCCGTTCCAAAGAATCACTAAAGAGACACATTTTAAAATGTTTTACATGAATGACATTCTGCTTGCTGATGCATTATTTTTCAGATATAACAATAATTACATTTATATAGGATTAACATTATATAGTCTGTTGCTTAGTCGCCGCATTATTGTTGGGTCACACCCTTTTTTGGCAGGACACGCCCACTTTTTGGTGGTAAAAAAAACAGCGTCGGTTTGAGTAAGTTAGGTAAGCTATTTTAGGTCAATTTATGTTATTTTAGATAAGTTCGTATTTGTGAAGAAGAGGACAATAACCGATCTTCCAATTTTCGCTGGCTAATCATAGTTAATTAGATCTAAATACACAACTTTTCTTCTATGCACATTTTGGGGGTCATGAGTATTTAACGAGTTATAGGGCTAGTTTCAGTTTTGTGTTCCATAGCAGTTCCAGTCATTCAAACAGCAGAAACCGTTGCGCGCTTGAGCTGTTAGAGCACGTTTGGGTACTTTGTAATTTATTATTAGCCAACCCTGCGGAGCCTGAACCCACTTCTAGGATCTTCTAGTTAACAGCACAATAAAGGTTATCACCCAAAAATAACGAGTTATAGCGGTATGTTAATTTTCGTTTTTGATGGCTGGAATGCGCTTGATCATTTAAGCGCGTCGGAAGGGAGAGTCCATTGTAGTGGCCGCTAAAAAAGTAGCCACCAGTGTCCCACCCGGCACCATTCCACCACAAAAGAAGGGCTCTGGAGCACCAAGAAAGACCAGTTCACAAACAGACAAGGTTTTGAAGCATGAGGTGTTAGATGAACCATCCATTACTGCCATGGAACTTATGGATCCCTTTTTTCGGGGTGGAATGGTGCCTGGTGGGACGCTGGTGGCTGCCTTCTTTAGGTTGTAGACGACCCTTCTTGTCACCTTCAGGTCTATGGCCACGCGTATCACAGACCCTCGCTGCTCCAGTAGGATGATGGCACAAGTCTTTTCCTCCATTGTAAGTTTATTTTGTCTCACTGTGGAAAATGGTTCTGAAGTTACAGGCCATCAAAGTTGGTGAAAAAATGCAAAAGTGGGCACTGAGGAGCGCGTAAATTTGACCCCCCTCATCGAGCTTTTTAAAGCTCCATGATGCTTGCTGTGTCAGGAAAGCCTGAAGTCAGCCTATCACATAGGTGCTACGTCACTCCCTAGCTCCTCCCTTTATTCCTATGACGGTAACGCAATAAAAATATACGCATGGTTTTGCATGGGTTGCGCCAAACGTGTATTTTTTTTTGCGGCCACTGTAGTCTTCCCCTCCAAACAATTTCTTCCAGCTTCAAAACACTGAAGTTGCGGTAAATAATTTACGCTATAACTCATTAAATACTCATTTCCCCAAAAAACTGCACAGAAGAAAAGATGTTTATTTAGATCTAATTAACTAGTTTTAGGCACCAAAAAAATCTAAGTAAAAAATCCATTATTGTCTTCTTCTTCACATTTACCAATTAGTTTAACTAACCTAACCTCATCCAGTGTTACGTCAATACCGTATTACAGCATATTTACGTGACCGTTCCTTTACTTTTATATACGACGTTCCTATAACTTCAAAGTTTAATAATTCAAAAATTACACATCAGCGAGCAGAACATCATTCGTGTAAAACGTTTTTAAATGTGTTCCTTCAGCGATTCTTTGGAACAGAATTTTAATTTCCGTGAGCGCATTGAACTCTATATTGACCGTTTGATTTAAAAAGAACGACCCTATTTCATGAGCAAATATTTTGATACGTTACTATACTGGCTCATTTCATTAATAGAAGGTGTTTCAAATGGATTAATTGTTGAATAAGATGGGGCACCTCCCCAGTGAAGCTTTTTAGTTGGGGCATTTTTTAAATAAAAACAACAGCCTCAGCAATGAATTGGTGGGATAGGAGCCCAAAACATTATTTTCTGTGCTTGGTCTGCTAGATCTCCTGACCTTGCAGTTTGTGATTTTTTGTTCTCTAGGGGCTTGCAAAAAGTAAATTTTTTGTTCCACCATTACCAACTGACCAAACAAACCTAAAACATTAAATAACAACAGCAATCACTTCTATTGATCCTGATGTGCTTCAACACGTTTGGGAAAAACTCTCCCATTGTATTGATGTTGCTCGTGCTGCAATGGGGGGAGAGGGGAGAGGGTTGGGCATATTGAGCACTTGTATCATGTAAAAAAAAAGTTGACCGTTAGCAGAATACTTGTATTTTAAGTTTTATTGGTCATTATTGAATTTAGACCTTTCATGGAAATTGACAATTCCATTCCAAAGAATCACTAAAGGAACACATTCAAAAACATTTTACACAAATGACATTCTGCTTGTTGAACTTTTTCAAAATAAAACAGAAAATGATTCCAGTAAAACATTGAAAAGACTTGAATCCAACATAAAGGACAATAAAGTATTTCCATTTCCTTAGATATAGTTGTTTCATCTACTAAAAAAATATGTGATGCATCAACAAAGGTTGTCAATACTAAATACTTAGATCCCTTTTACTACATTTTAACTTTTCCTAGACAAAGCCATAACATGATAACTTATAGCTTTGCTTCCAGAATCATGATCAATCTTTTACATAAAATTGTTGACATCTGACACAAATTTAAAGCTAAAAAAAATTGTTCAGAAAATTTTGGTATTCCGTTTGTACTAATTTTCACATTTTAAACACCAGGCCATAACAATTTAGTTATCCCATTTTCAATACTAGATTATTCAAAAAAAGCTTGCAACAGGGTAGGAAAATTTAAAGCACTTAAATAATCAACTTTTTTCAGTCTTTGCTTCCCTAATCCCTGAAATCCATTTCAAATAGTTCACCATCTGGCTTATTCCTGAAACACAAGTCCCTTCGTTTTTAAATTGCGTAGTAAGTTTATAACAGATTAAAGCCTTTTCTTTATTGACTTAGAAAGTAACAAAACCTAAAGCTATGAAATTTCGCCGTCCTAGGTTACCTTCCTCAATGAATTTCACTTCATAAATATGCACCAATATCGCTGACGTCCATCTCATGTTCACTCTACACTAACGAAATAACATAGGAGAAAAAATTACTAGAATAAACGTCTCTTAACTTTAAAATGAGTTTGTATTCATTGTTTTGTTCCTCGATAAAAATTCAGCTTCAGAAAACATCAAACAATCTCGCTCTCTATCACGTCTACGCAAACCAATATCGGTCGAATTTGGCTTCCATTTTGATTAGCTATCGGATGATTTGTGTTGGATTGAAAATAATTACCCTAAATTGCAACGCTCTCGATTAATTCAATTCAAGATATATAGAAACCAATTTAATTTGAGTAAAAGTATTTTTTATATATATATATATATTTTTTAGTTAGAAACTTTTTAAGTTTAAAGATTTTTTACTCTAACACATTTGATTACATTTTTCGAGTTTGGCCTCTACGGTAGCGCTTCCATGGCATATTCACTCTTCTTAAGAGCGTTGTTCTTGTTTTTAGAATTTTACAGTATTCTGACACTATACTCAAGTAAGACGTATTTGTGAGAATCATACGACAACATATGTTCACCGTGAGCCAATTCATCTCTCCGTGTGATGAGAGATATAAAATTATCTTCCTTAAAGGGATTTATTTGTATACAAATGAGATACTACGTTAAATTACTTGAAACGCATTGATATAAATTTCACATACTTCATCTAACCATAAATGGACATTGGACTGCATGTGAAATATCTTGTGGTACACGGCATGGGATTTTTATGGTTCGTTCTCAAATTGAGGTACCAAAGCACTCACTAATACAAATTCTGGGTTCTGTATCGTTTGTTTGGGAGAGGGCAAAGAAACACTGGTAAGATTCGGAAGACTAGCTTGATTTTTATTGGCAGATAGCTGGTCACTGGCCAACTTCTTCTCGGAACTGAAATCCTTGGGACATGTGGACTGGCTTGAGCGGGATGACAACAGGTTAGATGCAACAACCAGGATGGGGTTGTCAGCGAGAGCAGGGGCTTGGTGTGGTCGAGTGGTTAAGAACGCGCTCTTCAGGGGAAAGTGTCGCTGTCGGCAGTTCGAACTCCGGCAGTGCCGTCATGTATTTCTCCCCGTTGGGAAAAGGGATGGCTCTCCCACAATTCCCCACTCTACCTAGGTGTCGGAAATGGGTACCGGCTTGACTGACGGCAACCGTCACTGCGTCCTGGTTTCAGTTTTAAGGCATTTGAAAAATCAATGGACAAAATGATATGTATCAGGCTTGACTGAAATAAAGCATCCTTAGGTAAGGTTCTTGGGAGGACTGCTTCCGGTCACAGTCAGGCCCAGACGCGGAGAACACAATCACTCGGTAAGAAAGCCGTCAGTTGTAGAAAAAATTGATTAATAAAGGAGAGTAAGTACACTGAATACAGTAATAGGAAAAATTGTCTTGATTTATTTCGAGAAATGTCGGAACGACATTTGAACGAATAGGATAAACCACTAAAGTTAACGGCAACAAAATTATGAACTCTTCAGAGCCGGACTTCAGGTAGACAGGCGGGCGTTCGACTTGCGGTCTGCGACTGTGCCATCATAGGAAGCTAGCACCCGTACTTTGTGGAGTTAGTTGCAGTTAGTTAAGATTAAGTTTTAATTTTAGCTTTAGTACAGTTATCGTTATAGTATGTAATAGTTTTTAAATTATGCAGTAGGTTATAGTTTTTAAGTTATACAGCATGTTATAGCTTGTAAGTTATATAGCAAGTTATGGTTTTAAGTTATACAGCAAGTTATAGTTTTAAGTTATACAGTAAGTTGTAGTTTTTAAGAATGCACGGGGAGACGTTGTCCTAAATACCCAGCTCACTGAATGACAAGTAATTGGTCATGAACTTATAGTTTACGAACCTTCAAAGTACTCGTGAGCCTCAGACGTGCCGGGAAGCACCCACGTCAAGTTCGCACATCCTGAGTGTACGTGCGCTAGTGCGTGTACGTGTACGGCGTCGTCACCACCACCCAGAATCACTACCATGCGCATTTCAACAGCTGCCACATGTCGCTGTGTGACATGACTCTAGTGCAAACATTCAGTATTCTATAGCCCTGTCATATAAGTATCGTTTGATAATAAAATAAAATACATTATGTTTCATTTTACACTGAAAAGTCATTGCAGTTTTAAACGACAAACATCATAATATGAGTTTCTATCATGCGCATTTCAACAGCTGCCACACGTCGCTGTGTGACTTAACTTTAGTGCGAACATTTATTATTCTATAGCTCTGCTATAAAAGTATCATTTAATAATAAAATGAAATACATTGTTTCATTTTAC
>JACJUY010001571.1:6435-19722 GCA_014220935.1 Platorchestia sp. MABIK
GAGGGGTGAAGCAGACATTCCAGAGGGAGTAAGGGGTGAAGTAGACATTCCAGAGGGAGTGAGGGGTGAAGCAGACATTCCAGAGGGAGTGAGGGGTGAAGCAGACATTCCAGAGGGAGTGAGGGGTGAATCAGACATTCCAGAGGGAGTGATGGGGTGAAACAGTCATTCTGGGAGGAGTAAAGGGATGAAACAGTCATTCCAGCAGGAATGAAGCTACCATTCCAGGAGGTGTGAGGGGTGAAACAGTCAATCCAAGGCTTAAGCAGGGATGAGACGAGATGAAACAGATATTCCAGCGGGAGGGGGGTGAGGGTAGAGGGGTGGTGGGGTTGGGGTTGCTATTCAGAAGGCGAGGTCTGTTGCCCGAGCGAGACGCAGGTTCCAAGATTTCATTAAGATAAGCAGCGACGCAAGCAGTGCCCGGCATCTCTAATGCCGCGTTCTGCCAAACTCTGTGGAATGCCAATTTTGGTGACGGACTCCGTTTAGCATGGTTATTGATACAACGTAGTTATCATGTTTTAAACGAATGTAGATAATAGTCTGATTGTTGATATTTTATATGGCATTGTGTAATTGCGAGGTTTTGAAAGAATCAGAGTTACGGTGTAAGTGTTCGTGCCAAGAAGTAACGACACCGTGCTTGGCTGGTCACACTTTTTGGCAGGACGCGGGCGTAAGAATACCACGCGACGGTTCCTCCGCCATGACAAATGCCGGTGCGGGCGTAGAAAAAAAACTAGTTCCTGGACATCAGCGTGAGAGATGATAAGCCTGTAGCGCGATCAGTTGCCAATTATTTACCGGTTGACAAGCGCCGTTAAGGAGTAATTTTTCACGTGTAACCTAGACCTTCGAATAGGGCAAGAAGGTTGCTTAGGCCTTCACCTAGATAGGGCGCGTAGGTAACCTATACCTTTCTTGGCCTTCACCTAGATAGGGCGCGTAGGTGACCTAGACCTTTCCTGGCCTTCACCTAGATTGGGCGCGTAGGTAACCCATACCTTCCTTGGCCTTCACCTAGACAGAGCAGTTAGGTAACCTATACCTTTTTTGGCCTTCACCTAGATAGGGCAGTTAGGTAACCTAGACCTTTCTTGGCCTTCTCCTAGATAGGGCGCGTAGGTAGCCTAAACGTTTCTTGGCCTTCACCTAGATAGGGCGCGTAGGTAACCTATACCTTTCTTGGCCTTCACCTAGATTGGGGCAGTTAGGTAACCTATACCTTTCTTGGCCTTCACCTAGATAGGGCAGTTCGGTAACCTAGACCTTTCTTGACCTTCACCTAGATTGGGCGCGTAGGTAACCTATACCTTTCTTGGCCTTCACCTAGATAGGGCAGTTAGGTTATCTAGACCTTTCTTGGCCTTCACCTAGATAGGGCACGTAGGTAGCCTATACCTTTCCTGACCTTAACCTACATAGGATAGGTAGATAACCTATACTTTTTTCAGGTTTAACCTACACAGGGCACGTAGATAACCTATCCCTTTTTCACGGTATAACCTATGCAGGGTATTTGGTTAACCTATGCCGATAGAGAGCCCATGGGCAACCTATAACTTCTTATGAGATGAGTAGATAGCCTAAACCTATGTAGGTAATATAGAATTAACAGGTAACATAATAAAATAGAACATAGGCTAGACCATTACCTGTATAGGACTCACAGGTAATATAGAACTTCATGTACGATGCATGAAAATCCTATACTTATGGAGATTTTATCACCTAGAAATAAATAAACGAAATATACAAATCGCTTTAAACGTTCATATAAGCCACATAGGTAGCATAGACATTCGTTTAGGACTGTAGGCAACTAACACTGTTAATTAAATAGGAGGTAAAATATCATCTGTATAGGCAGGGAAAGCTTAACTGAATTTTTGAAAAAGAATTCATGCAATTTTGAACGAGTACACTATTTTTAAATATCTTAATAGTATTGTTTCAGTAGCTTTTTCTTTGTTATCGTTCAACTAAGTTACTACGATTGTGGTGTTCTGCTGATATCGCAAGACTTCCGTCAGTATCGCATCTACCGCACGCAAACACGTGAGTTGATATCGCAGGATATTTTTGTGAGAATTGTAATTTTAGTTTTTCTTTTCAGATCGTTTTACCTTCTGTTGCCTATTTTACAAAATGTCTTTTTGCATTTATAATACTTTTAATCAAATATTTGCCCTCCCCCTCAATAATTACGTTCATGTTTCGAAAATTTCATGATTTTAACAATTTAAAACAACGCTTCTATGACTCTCTTTTCGCACCTGTCCTATTTCTACATGTACATCACCGACATGTACATCACCGACATGTACATCACCGACATGTACATCACCGACATGTACATCACCGACATGTACATCACCGACATGTACATCACCGACATGTACATCACCGACATGTACATCACCGTCATGTACATCACCGACATGTACATCACCGACATGTACATCACCGACATGTACCACTACAGTTCTATACATATACCAACCAAACGCATAACACTACTTCTTCAACAACTACCTATTTCTACTATTGCTATAATACTTGTGCTACTTTTGCTACTGCTTCTACTACCAAGTTCACCACTACAATCGTTTCTAATACTATTATGTTACCAATACCCTCAGCCTTCACACTAATGCTACTACTAGTGTTACTACTACTACTACTACTATTACTACGAGAGCGTGCAAGTGATAGTTTTAGTTTCACGAGTCATACACGCGCGTATTCTGATGAAGGCACATAATTGTGGAGAAAAGAGGTGCGAGGCAATCTACCTTTCCCATCTACCTCCTACCACATCAATGAAAGACAGACGACTCTACCCTTTTCATCAAGCAGCTTGAAGCAAAACAGGTTACTTATGGACAGAAGAAACAGGTTATTTATGTAAAAATAGGCTCAAAAAACAGGCTATTTATGTAAAAACAGCTTATTTATGTTGGGAAGGCCACAAACAAACCTGTAATCAAATGCTATTCGCTTGAGCCCGTCTCATCAGTACTGCAATTTAGAACCTCTGGCCATCGCAGATGCCCTTGGCGCTGTTTGGAAACACCCTTCGGAGAGGTAGACCCGAATGAGATAAGTCCGTAGGTAGACTGGTAGAGTGGGCACATGTAGGGCACATAAGTAACTCCAACACCACCTTTCAGCCTGGTCACTATATCACAGTCTAATTAACGAAAGCGTTCATTATTTCTTGGAGTACGCTTCCATTATTGACGTCTGTGTCTTAGATCTGAACTTACGGCCTGTTCAATTTGTCGGGTTGAGGTAAGTTTGGGAACACATACTAGTTTGGAACGTGCACCAACACATGTCGGTTAAAAGATTGTACGGAAACAATTTTATGGTAAATCTGCGAGTATAGGCCTACAGGGCAGGTTCATGAGCTTATGTTTGTGGCACATGTATGAATATAATTTGGGAGAAAAACAGGTATCTAATTTTAGGGTCGATACCAGAATCCAAAATATTGGGTGGATTCTAGAGTCTAAATATCAGGTTGATTTCAGAATTTAAATTTAATGTTGATTCTAGAATCTTTACATAGGGTAAATTCTAGTCTAAAATTTGTGGTTGATTCTGGAAATTAAATTTTGGTGTAATGTCTTGCGGAAAATTTGCGGTAGATTATTTAATCTAAAATTTGCAGTTGATTCTCGAATAAAAAAATTGTGGTGGATTTTTATATCCGTGAGACAATAAATTTCATTACTTTCAACAAGCCTTCTATATATATTTCCAATAGGTCTATTCTTAGGGAATCTCCCACGTGAGAAAAAAAAGAAGAACCAACGTAAAAATGCATATATTTACGTTGTTTCTCCTTTTTACCTTACGCGTGAGCCTCTTTAGTATTATGTGTATAAATATTGAACCGTCTGTACATACTTACAAGCTCACATAACAATTAATAATGTAACGTAAGATTTTGCTCCCAGTAATTACGCAGGCAAACCCTCATGCTTTCAATAATTTGAGTCGCAGAAATTTACACAAAAATCTCTTTGTTAAATACTAACATAGATGCGTTAGTTTCATACAATGAAAGGCACAAAGTATTTTCCACTATTTTACAAATCGCTGAGTAAAAAAAATAAACTTGCAAATTTCGACCTGATACACCGTAATGATGGACGTAGAAAATTGTCGGTTCCCTTCATTTCCAGCTATGCAAAGGAAATGACGTTTCATCTTTTGTTAATCCGTTTAAAATGCTTCTACACATTTTTTGTCTCACGAAGGCGTTTTATTATAACTGAAGCGACCCAACTTTAGAATGGGAGGGGTAATCACACAAGAAGAGCGATGGCAAAACACGATGAGAAAAAATCTGTCACGTCACCGACAGGCTAGAATTTTGTGTCGCAAACCAACAACACCAATCAAGATATTTTGACACACTGTTTTGTTATGTGCAAGTACGACGCACATCAGTGTGCAAACCATGACACACAGCAAGTCATCTCTTTTTCACACACATTTTCCCTTTATCAGACTAGCCAGTGAATACCTGTATTGACTGATGATATCTAAAAATTTGAACTAATAATAACAAATATGAGAAGGATTCCGAAATAAATTGTACTATTTTCACAAATCCCAAAGACTACACATTTTTCATCAAAAAGTTCTCTGACTACCCAAACAAAACACACCGAGGTGCACTAAGATCAATGTGAATTACCGCTTGACACACGCAAATGCGTCAAAATTTTTGAGTGCAGTGACAAAGAAGACAGTGAGTAAACAGGAATAAACAAATCGTGGCCGTCATTGATAAGAGGAATTATATGACCCGAGAGGACCAGGAATTTAATCTTGGAAAGAAAAGAAGAGAGGAGCAATCGCGTTTGAAATAGGCAAGTTGTACAAAGTATGTAATACAAAAGATTATAATTTTTCCTCTCTAAAAGTACCACAACTCAAACAACTCGGGTAAACAATTAATTTTTAAGGCGACGTAATTCGAATAGAGGAACTTTTATTTTGCGTAAAATAGGCAAGCATTTGGCTCGGGCACATAACCTCTCACTCATACGTACCCATGGCTAGTTAGCTTCGCTGGGTCACTTGATCAATGTTTGAGATGAGCAATGCAGTTTTCCTTGCGATCATTTCAGTGTAAGCATGACCATTCGACCAGCGAAATCACCCAAGGAAGAATCACGATCTAACTTCCACATCTTAGATTCTGTGTAATTTGACGGCTTGTTGGTAGCTAAAATACATCGTAGTTTGTGCTTTGGAGATCAATGAATACCGAAGCCAAAACAGCAAATAATATTAATCAGGTACTCGAGAACTAAAGTGCACTACCACAAACAGTCACTTTTTCTTTTAAATCATCGTTCATTTTTAACTACATTTAGTGGAACCCTCTGCCTACAACTCAAATCTTGCACCACCTGACTATTATCTCTTCGAGCCCCTTAGAGATGTTTTACGAGAGCTGTGCTTGCTTACGGACAAGGTATTGATAAGGAAGTACAAACGGGCTGAAAAAATTATTTTCGAGAAGAATAGGTACGCTCAATATGAAAAAATAATTTCGTAAAGTTTGACGACTGAAATCACCTGACTGTAAATAACTGTAACATATTAGATTATAAATGAATAGCGTTAGGATCTAATATTAATTTAAATGTGCAATATGTTTTATCCACTCTCTTTACCTTCAGTATCTTTGGTTACCATAGCAGAATCTCTAAGACACAGAGTATTTTCAGCTATTTTACAAATCGCTGTGCTAAAAAAATCTACTTGCAAATTTCGACATGATACACCGTAATGATGGACGTAGAAAATTATCGGTTACGCTTCATTTCCAGCTACGCAAAGGAAATGACGTTTTATCCCTCGCTAATCTGCTTAAAATGCTCCTACACAGTTTTTGTATCACGAAGGCGTTTTATTACAACTGAAACGACCCAACTCTAGAATGGGAGGGATAATCACACAAGAAGAGAGATGTCAAAACACGACGAGCGTGTCAATGTAAATAGCTGATATTCTCTATCGCGTTCTTATCAATGTCTTTCTCTGTGAACTGCATTTAAAAGTTTTTAAACGTGAGGCAAACTAACCAAGGAAATCCTCTTTATGTTTTCCAGTCAAGATTCTATTTCACCATTGACATGGCTATCAAAATACTATATTGGTTTCAGCACCAATCAGCAACATTTATGTTAAGACTTTCTGAAATCTAGTTTTGAAAAGATTTGATGTATAAATTTTATGGCAACCAACGATTTTTCTTCCTTTTTTCTTTTTGTTCACACCAAACCATTTTCATTTAGCCTTCCCAAAATGATTTCATTTCGTGCAAACCAAAACAGCTTCATTTGTTCGCACCAATCCAGTTTTATTTTGGTTCTTGATAATCGAAGTTTTTTCTCTTCACGCCATGTTCACATCACAACTTCTATTTGTTCACACGACTGTGTTTACATTAATCAAACTTCACATTGTACACACCAAACATTTGACAACGTTCGTTCATTTGATGTTGACAATCTCATTAATTTGTTTTTTTCCAAAACAAGAGAGGGTGATATCAACCACCGATGTTAAAGAAATCAAAGACATTGTATCCAAAGCTTCAGCAAACTCTTTATCAACTGGCATTTAAGCCGTGCATACGTATTTTTCAATTCTCTGTATTGACCGAAAATTTGAAAAGAAGACCACCATTTGTGACCAAAGTAGGTACAACCAACCATTATTTTTCAACCAGACCAAGCATTGCCAACCAACATTTTACAGTTGGGCTATGTATAACCAACAGAATTGACAATTACGAAAAAACCTTACTTTTAAACCTAATTAAGTACAACCAATTTCGGTGTATTGCAACCAGCTTCACTACAAACAACCATACTTCAATCAACCCCAGTTCAACACCCACAATTTTTATATTAAATAAAGTGCAACCAATTATCATTTTTTAACCAATCCAATAGCAACCAACCAACATTTCCAACCTTGTGAATTATAAAACAACCAACCACCATTTTTAACCAATGCAAGTGAGTACAGCCAATCGTTTTTCCAACTAAGGAGGATCTCTTAATCCTACCAAAGCGACACCGACATCCTGAAGGAAGCAAACGTTCAGTCACGTTATGGGTTTTTGAGGACGCTTTTTGTGTGGCATATACGGCCTCCCACGCGACATTTAAGGCCGATTACGGCTGAATAATGTCACCACCAACCGCTGACACTTCGCCTGCTGCGTCTGACGTGGCACGAGCGCTGCCAGAGGTACGCCGTCCCTGCCAGAGGTAAGACGAGCGCTGCCAGAGGTAAGATGATTGCTGCCAGAGGTACGATGGAGCCTGTCAGAAATACGACGAGTTTTGTCTGTGGTACGACAGTAACTGTCAAAAGTACTAAGGCCGCGGCCAGAGGTAAGACGAGTATTTCCAAATACGACAGGACCTGTCAAAAGTACGATGAGCGCTGCCAGAGGTGAGACGAGTGTTTCCAGAGGTACGAAAGTATACAACAAAAGTTTTTCTGATGTGAGTGTTATTTACAGTATTAATACAGTGTCTCAGTCAAAATAGTTCAAGATAAAATAACAAAACTAATAAAAAAAATCATAACGAGAGATTTTCTAAGTTCTCATGCTTTTAAGATGCCGCGATGCATTACAATAAAGGCGTTTGACCTCCATTCACCGAATCATAAATTGTTGAGAGTAAGGCACTCAAACAAAGTTAATTGGTATTTTTTGAGGCCTCAGTACGTTCGCCCTAAAATTAAGCTATATTTATACAGCAATGAAGAAGAACTAAAAATTTTTTTGATCAATTAAAAGAGCACAAAAACTTGAACACATTCAAGCGTGTTCCAATAGCTGACATTAGGCAAACAATGTAGATAAGTGTCGAGCCTTGTTTTTCTCTTCAGCTTAACAATAAATGATAAAGCGTGAGTGTGATAAGTGTACATCACTACACACAAATCCAATGTGCATATCACATGTGTATCATACAACGCTGCATATCTCCACACATGCACATCATCTGCTCTACACATCACACATGCGTGTAACACGACGCACATCACCACACACACCACACAAGACGCATCACACATCATCACAACACACCACACAAGACGCATCACACATCACCACAACACACCGCACAAGTCCCACACAAGACGCATCACACATCACTACAACACACCACACACGTCACACACAAGACGAATCAAACATCACAACAACACACCACAACACACCACACACAAGACGCATCACACATCACCACAATACACCACAACAAACCACACACAAGACGCATCACACACCACCACAATACACCACAACACACCACACACAAGACGCATCACACATCACCACAACACACCACACACAAGACGCATCACACATCACCACAACACACCACAACACACCCCACAAGACGCATCACACACCACTCAGCGACGTCCGCCAGGAGACGTTGCAAGTTCTCACGGCCGGCACCTGCCCCACTGCAGCTAATTAGCGACGATTTATGGACAGGTGTTGCGTGGTGTGGCGCTGCGTACCTGTGTGGTGATGTGGTGAGGGCCTCACGTCATGCTGTGTGTGGTGTGTTGTGTGTTGGGGTGTGTGGTGTATGCGTTTTGGGTTGTGTGGTGAACGTGTTTTGAGTTGTGGTGCGTGTGGTGTACGTGTTGTTGGGTTGTGGTGTGAAAGAGTGTGTGGTGTGTGAACTGTTATTTTTTCTAACATGTATTCCTGTGTTTAAAAATGCATGGTAGAAATATTTTCTCCCATCTCCCTGAAATTTCCAATCCGTCTCAAGTTCATTTTGCACGTTTTTTATTATATCGGTAAACAAAACTAGAAGCTTTTCTTTTATTCCTAACACACAAAATTCCTGATACATCCAATTACAAACAGATCTAATAATAATAATCTCTAATTCCCAATAACAGATCTAGTAATAAATTGATCCAATTATAAAAACAGATCTAATAATTAAAATGTCTAATTACAAACAACAGACCTAATAAGAAACGGAAAACAGTATCTCCTGAACATGTGGTTTACATACGTAAGACAGTTTGAAAACATAATTGTAAACAGTACACGGTTTAATTGAGCTTAATTGAGTCTATACAAATTATAAATGTTATAGTCCTTTCAAACGAATACTTCACTATGGAAAAATAAGCATAATTACGTATTTCCATCACAATCGATACACGAAACGTTTCATGTTTCATTACACACCACCACACACTATTAAACCCCACCACACACCACTACACACCCCCACACCTCACCACACACCACCAAATACCACCCCACATCAAACCGCCGAATTTCACAGAGACCTGCAACAAGACGGCGCTCAAACCCACACCCGTTTTCTAATCTTCTGCACTCCATTCAAAAAAGAGCGCGCAAATTCCTTTACATTCCGTACCCGTGCATCTTCTTGGTCGTGTGAGACTCCAAAAAAAGCCGAATGCAGGGGCGATTTCCGGCGACGGCGGTCAAGTGTCCGCAGTCAGGGTCTCTCCTAAATTGCGGACCTCCAGCGGACGGCGGACGTTCTCAAGGAAGTCAGCTGCGAAGCGTGTGGGAGCCGCGTCTGTTGCAGCTGTATTGCAGCTGCAGCCTGTGTATGGCTGCAGCCTGCAAACAACTGCAGACGTATAGGACTTGCAGAATAAGTGCAGCTGTAGTTTATAGTATAACTGCACACACCAGGTACTTTCAAGAAATTATTGTGCATCTCTGGCTATTTCACCAACCTGGTTAACTAGGAACTCGGGCACTTGTTCTGAGTTGAGTTGCTGTTACAATATGACCCGTAGAAGAAACTTAGCGCCATTTCAAAACGTGGCTGCTTTTTAGAGAAGTTCAGTTTTATGAAATTTTGGAAAGTTGCCTCAACTTGATCAATTCCCTTAACTTGCCCAGTTGTTTCTACTTACCATACACCGTCAAACTTCACCATACACCGCCTCACGCCATCACACACCACAGATAATCACACCCCACCACATACCCTTCAGCTCCATCTAAGACTGCCACCACTCATTACTTGATACCATCATGTACCACCACTCATCACCACACCTCACCACACAGCTTCACACACTACCAAACACCACCACTCCTCACCACACATCACCACTCAACCCCACACCTCACCACACACCACCACACAGCCCCACACACCCCCGCAAATCACCAGACACCACCACACAGCCCCATACCTCACCACACATCACCACACAGACCCATATATTCCTCCACCTCACCACACACCACCACACAGCCCCACACAGCCCCACACCTCACCACACCTCACCACACACCACCACACAGCCTCTCACAGCCCCACACCTCACCACACCTCACCACACACCACCGCACCATTCATACACAACACAGCTCTAGTTACCATTCTGAGAAAATGCTCTCGTGCAGACGAGCAAAAAATTTTCTCTGCTTGTGCCTTGATCTTACCCATAGTTGCTCCTAGCACGCAAGAAGACGTTGGGAGTTCACTTTAAGGGTCGAGGGGTCATTATTCGCATTACTGTCATTCCTTGCCTATTGTTGTTGCATCATTGCCATTAGTTACATATCGTGTTCATGTATTTGTTATTAACTTGTGTTGTGCTTCTTCACTGCACTGGACAACCCGAGCCATGTTGGGTCTGGTTGTTTGTATTTGTTTGTTTCTTAACGAAGAACTCGTTTATAAGTATATTTTCATGAGTGCAATACTAGCATATTTTCAGCAATTCAATGCTAATTAGAACGGTTCAACGATAAGTTTTGGTGGGGGGCGATGTGAAATGTTCGCTTCTAAATTGACATTTGTAACGAACCGTATCCACAATACAGCGTGTGGGATTAAAATGATAATCCTTGAACAAAATGAACGTGAAAATTTATTTGCCTATAAGTGAAAGACTCGTTATGGGAACAAAGACATTCAATTTTGAAATTATGTATTACTGAAAGTGGGAAGTTGAATTTACTATCGATAGCAGGGCGTTGAATTTTGCCCTATGTGGTTATGGAAAGCAGTAGAGTGTGTATGGCGCCAACCAAGGCAGTTTGCTAACAAACAAGGTTTACAAATTTTTCCATTGGATGTGGAGTGTGTTTTCCGACTAAGCCGTCTCGAAATATTCTATCTGCGCTAATTTGACACTGTTCTCCCTCATTATTTGCTCACATGTTTCACATTTGCTCATGCATGTTGCTGTAATATACTGGTTGTACACACACTTTTTTACTCATATCCTTCAATTATTTTCACACACCCTTTTTTCCTCATATACTTTAACTAATTTTTCTCATACTTTTTCCCCATGTTTTTACACACCCACACATTCTTGGTCTCATATTATCTTTTTTTATATGCCTACTCACCCAGTCTATCTTTTTCGCTGGAGCATGCATGTTTTTCGCCGCCTAAGCGATTTAATTGCTGGGGCGGCGAAAAACATGCAAGCAGGCGGTGAAAAAGTTAAACTGGGAAGAGGTGTCAATACTGTTCACCTATTCGTGGGCCCATATGACATTGGTGTGATACTTGTCCAGAGAATTGAGAATAAAGTCAAATCTCTCCCTTCCACTATATATATTTATCAAACCCAGTATTAACATTGCTTTCATTTATGGAATTACTTACCTTAATTAAACCGCGTCTTGGCGTTGCCTTTACTCATGGAATTACTTACGTTAATTAAACCGCGTATTGGTGTTCCTGAATTAATGAAAGTTGTAAAGAAAATGGTTGAAGTGCGCCCAGTTACGTGGGTAGTAAAACCATCCTAGACATCAGGTCTGGTCTTCACTTCGGTGTTACCTTATGGCAGGATGCGGTTGGATATTAGGGCATTTCGACGTTTTGTAAATGCAGGATTTCATAAGTAATGGCACTGTCTATGCGGAATTTTGTACCAATGAATAAGTAAATGTAGGATTTTATGGGTATTGCACGAATAATACTTGTGATATTACTGTCAATACGGGATTTCATCAGTAATGGCGCCGTCAGTAAGGGGATTTGATCGTGACATTATTGTTCATACTGGATTTTTTATTTAATAACACCTTTATTAACACTTGATTTCATAAATGATTTAAAATCAAAACGCAATTTTACAAGTAATGACACTGTCAATACGGGATTAACAACAGAGCACAATTCAGTAAAAACACTCGCTCAAAACCACCGGAAACAAACAACAAACGAAACACGTATACGCACGACGGGCAGACACACCCACAGTCTGCACTACAACGTAAAATCAAGCCACGCAAAAGATGCTTGGCGCCAAGCACGAATCATTTAAGAGGGGGGTGTGTGGTGTGGTGGGGGAGACAGAAGAGGGAGGTGGGGGTGAGCACAACGGGTGACATCATCCTTTACTGGCATACTCAGCTCATGATTATGCATATCTCTCTTCATGACGATACGCTATGGTTATGTCTGATCACGCCTCCCAAGTGTGCCGCCAGCCAAAACATGTATGTGAAATTGACGCTATTTGTGTGTTGTGTAGAGTGGCACATGTGCATGTGTTGTGTAGAGTGGCACATGTGTGCGTGTTGTGTAGAGTGGCAGATGTGTCCGTGTTGTGTAGAGTGGCACATGTGTGCGTGTTGTGTAGAGTGGCACATGTGTATGTGTTGTGTAGAGTGGCACATGTGTGCGTGTTGTGTAGAGTGGCAGATGTGTCCGTGTTGTGTAGAGTGGCACATGTGTGCGTGTTGTGTAGAGTGGCACATGTGTTGTGTTGTGTAGAGTGGCACATGTGTGCGTGTTGTGTAGAGTGGCACATGTATACGTGTTGTGTAGAGTGGCACATGTGTTATGTAGAGTGGCACATGTGTTGTGTAGAGTGGCACATGTGTTGTGTAATGTGGCACATGTGTATGTGTTGTGTATAGTGGCACATGTGTTGTGTAGAGTGGCACATGTGTTTTGTAGAGTGGCACATGTGTTGTGTAGAGTGGCACATGTGTTGTGTAGAGTGGCACATGTGTACGTGTTGTGTAGGGGCTGTTGCTGAATGAGCTCATGTCCAATAGCATTAAAATTAGGAAATAAATTGGGTTGTTTGGTATCGCATCACTTGAGTGGGTTGTTGCAAGAGTGGGGCAACATTGCGGTGGTTGAGTGGGTTGTTGCAAGAGTGGGGCAATATAACGGTAGTTGAGTGTGTTGTTGCAAGAGTGGGGCAACATTGCGGTAGTTGAGTGGGTTG
>JACJUY010001571.1:27511-54368 GCA_014220935.1 Platorchestia sp. MABIK
GTGCAGGCCGGGGCAGGTGGTGCAGGCCGGGGCAGGTAGTGGTGCAGGCCGGGGCAGGTGGTGGTGCAGGCCGGGGCAGGTGGTGGTGCAGGCTGGTTATTATATTTAAGTTATTAAGTCAGTGTTAAATTTGTGTCATGTTTATTATTTATAAAAACTTCTTATTTTATTTGTAAGTTGATTTCTTCATGAATTTTCTTCAATTTCTTCATTCATTGGTTTTGATATATCTTACTATCGATAATTTTTTTTGCTTCGTAATTTTTATCCATAAAACAATAATTTATTGCTGTAATCACAAAATTACTAACATCACATTCATACCTACTCAGTTTCATGGCACTCGTTTTAGTTGGTGTATTTGAATTAATTTCATTTTCATCGCCCAATTTATCATTCTATTTTCATTACTACTAGCTTTTGATATGGACGACGCGTGCGAGTATGTAACTTTAGACACTTGACTATTACCATTTTACCGATGTAACCTACATAGAATATATATTTTATCAATAATAAATGTTTTCAAATTTTTCGTTTCATTTACCGTGCACGTTTTTACCTCATCTTGAGGTCGCATTTTGAACGAAAAGGTTGTAGGTTCGAGTCCCCGCATCTTCACGGTATTTTTTCCGGTGCGAACAGCTCCTCTGGTGATGTAGGTGTGGGCAAGACCCTCTTAATCAAAGAAAGAATAAAGGACACTTTATTCCAATCAATCAAAGGCTTACATTGTTTTTTCAAATGCCATTGGGTTTGAGTCTACATTGGTTTTTCAAATGCCTCATAACTAACACCAGGACGCCATGACGGTTACCCCCGGTCAAGCCGGTACCCATTTCCGACAACTGGGTAGAGTGGGGAATTGTGGCTGAGTTCTCCACCATTTGTAATGGCTGCACGTACGCCTTATTTCATTTTTTTATTTCTTGGCGTGGTCCTTCACGTTCGTGAAATAATTGCTATTTTTCGCTTATTTTCTAATGACACTCTTTTCCAATCATGATTTTTCAATCGTCAATTCTTCAGAGAGTTGAAAGGTTAAATACTCGAATGTTGGCCAATGATTTCCTTTCAATGAAAATGATGATACACACATGATTTGAGATCACAAGGACGCAATCAAAGGAAATGAAAAAGTTACAGCTAGGTTACCCAACTTCCAAAGAATCCAGTGTCGGCGAAAGTATTACGGGGTCTCGGTATTTACGTTAATTTAACGAGTCAGACGTAGCATCACAGATGCAGAACTACAACGCAGATTAGCTCAGGGTGCCGACTGAGTCCAAAATATTTCTAAGTCAAATTTTGGCACATATCGGAGACCCTTCCGAGATGAAGTCTCGTACCCAAATAACGTTCTCTCTCGTTACCATGACTTTACATAAGTGATGTGATCAAAAGGATGTTACCGCTGGTAGCCTAAACTGTACGATACATACCAGTACAGAATGGAAAAGCATATAGAAACGCACATTCTATCGTTCGTTATCGTTCGCCCGTAGTCGATCATGACCGTTGTCGCCGAGCCTTCGCAGCCTCTTTCTCACGGGTAGAAAAAGCAGTTTAGTGTTCGTTTGTTGTTTTTATAGCTGGCTAGGCAGTCCATGGAGTTTCTCCTTCGATAACGTTCGGTGTTGTGTTTGGTTTCGCCGGTATGATTTAGTACGGACCGGGCAAATGGTCTTAGTCGACATACCTTCGCTTCATTCGCTCGGTGTCTGAATTTGGCAGTTATGTGTTAAGGTACATAGCACCTCCTTGGTCACCTTAGTCACCAGTCGCTACTTGGTCACCGTGGCCGAGTGATTAAAAGCTCACCCTTCATGTGAAAGTGGCCGCAGTTCGAATCTCGGCAGTGCCACCCGGGGATTCTCCCCGTTGGGAAAAGGGAGAACTCAGCCACAATTCCCCACTCTACCCAGGTGCCGGAAATGGGTACCGGCTTGACCGGGGGTAACCGTCATGGCATCCTGGTGTTATAAGGCATTTGATATACCAATGTACAAGGTGATGTGTACCAGGCTTGGGTGGAATAAAACACCCTGCGTCAGATGTGGTGTGATGACTGAGGCGTCATCACAGGGCGCACCACACTACCAACTATTGGTTTCGACCGTTAACATGGGTATCATGATACCCATGTTGATAACATAACTAAAGATCTTTATGTTGACATTTCGAAAATCAATGATGTTTTTTGTATCA
The DNA here is from genome assembly GCA_014220935.1 of Platorchestia sp. MABIK. NCBI lineage: Eukaryota > Metazoa > Arthropoda > Malacostraca > Amphipoda > Talitridae > Platorchestia > Platorchestia sp. MABIK. The sequence continues at coordinate 29,720 of JACJUY010001571.1, forward strand.
TCTTGACCTAATGGAAATAAGTTGTTCTTTTTTATTTCGTTTTCCAAAGGTACTCACGTCTAGACTCGGCCATTTCTTGCATGTGGAGAAGGAATTTATCACAATTGCCCGCTCTACCCAATTGTGTATAAATGACGGGCGGTATCCGGCATGCATGTAACATCCACGTATGATTCTCGAACATGCCTAGTGATTGATAAGCCGCCGTCACAAGAAGACCAAAAGGTAACGTTTCATCATAATCATCTACAGTTAGCGTCACTAGTCGGTCTGTCTAGCGCCACGAAACCGTCAGATTTCAGCCTTAGTTTGGGACCAGTTTGGTCAAACTAAGGCTGATATCTGATTGTTTCGTGGCCCTGGACAGATCGACTAGTGCCGCTCACTGTAGATGATTATGACGAAACGTTGCCATTTGGTCTCCGTGTGACGGCGGCCTTATCAATCACTAGGCATGTTCGAGAATCACACGTGTGTGGTAGAAAATAACTTGGAACTAACTTGGAGGATGCCCTAGAAGTCGCTAAACTTATTCGGGCCCACAGTGTGTTGGCGGTGGCGGTGTGTGTGTTTGTGAACATGTATATTGAGAATCTCTTTTGCTTCAGCTCTGTGCCTTGCACCAGCACTATAGTGTGGGTCATACTTGAGATAATAAAGAAATCAGCGTGCGCAGTTTTTTTTTGTTTGTTTGGGGGACGCATCGACAGGAGGCAATACGTTTAAAGTAAGCATCGGAGCTCCGTGTGACTTCCTGCTCTTCCGATCCTAACGGTCGAATGAAACAGCCGTGTTGAATTTGTTGAGTGGTGTTGTCGTTACATGTGTGGAACAAAGCGGTGTTGAATTTGCAGCTTAATGATTTTTGGAAATAAACTGTTTTTCTTTTCTGTAGTTTGAGTTAGTAGCAAAGGGCGGTGATACTCTTGTACCTCTCTAAAGATCCGATTTTACTTGAACATCTGCATCACGTAGGAAAATTGGCTGCATCTAATGGAAGAATTTTTGGATCTTTTCCAGACGCGCCCCGCCACTAATGCAACACACAAGTTTACCGACTTCTACCTTTCGAAATAATGCACCTATCGACTTCAAATTACTCTCAAACGAAAGAATGGTTTGATATTTCGTTTAAGAGTAATTTGAATTCGATAGGTGCATTATTTCGAAAGTTACAAGTGGGTGAACTTAAGTGTTGCATTAGTGGCGGTTTTTTTCTGGAAAAGATCCAAATTTTTCACAAAATAAGTCATTCAGAATGTAAGAGTTGGGTATTTCAACGGCGAACATGATTTGTTGTGGCCCGAGCACTGCCAAGTTCGACACCAATTTTTTTGTCGTTCTTTGAGTTGAATTTTAACTTAATTTGATATGCAAAGTTCATTTTCTGGTTTGAGCGTTTATTTTTCTTGTAAAAAATGATGGAAGTTCTATTGTAGGCTCAAAGAAATTTACGTGTGACTTGGAATAGTTGTTATGATTTGTTCGCTCCTCTATGTACAGTACAATATCTGTAATTCCCATTATTTCATTTGAACCCGCACTTCTATTGTAATAAATATGGTTTTTGAAGACAGTTCCGCATTATAAATGTAATCTCTTTCATAAAAGGGTTAAAAATTCTTTGAATTCTTTGCCATCTTGGTCTAATGATGCACTGGACGAAATCCAAGCATTTCTGTTCAGCTGTGAAAGTAGAAAAAAATGTTTTTTTAAGTTTATTTTTTGTAACGCTGACGACCAATTTTCCCTTTGAGTTTTCAATACTTTTTGCTTTGTAAGTAATAAATACAGTACAATTTCTTCAATAGGGTTCAAATACTTCTCTTCGAATGCCTAGAGACCTGTGTAATTAATACAAATTATTCATGGGTAGCGTGCAGGCAGGACGATGAACGAGAAGAAGAAGGTCGCCCGTCCAAAGTCCCGGATGTGGCGGTCGGTGTGAGTCGGGTGGCAGGCAAAACAGAAAAGGAAAACAGTTTATTTCTAATAAAAATGGTACTAAAAGATGATTCATCATGGTTTTTTAAAATACATTAACGTAAATACACTTAGATGATATACACACTTGAGTATTGTAATTCCCATTTCACTAGTCGAAAATAAATGATTGAGGGCAAAACATTCCTAATGTTGCTTAACGATAAAAGAAAGAAACCGTTTACTTCCAGAAATTTTTTATACATTTTATACGTTGATTTAAAAAAATCCGAACCGTTTATTTAGAAAAAAAATTGAAATATGAAATGTATTACAACGCGTTGGTTTTTACAAATTTTGAAAATAAAGGTCTGAATTGAGAGACAAACCATACGAGGCGTGGTGTAAGGGTGTAACGCGGTTCTGAAGGTTAAATGTTTACAAATATCGTCAGTTTTGCTGAAATGATAAGAAAACGCCAAATCTGATACTTCACTCTGAAGGTCTACTGTGGTGGCGGGGTAAGTCGAGTATGTTGCAGTGTTCTGAAGGTTAAATGTTTACAAATATCGTCAGTCTCACTAAGATGTGCATGATAAAAAGGCGCCAAATCTAATGTTCCACTCTGAAGGTCTATACTGTGGTGGCGAGGTAAGTCGAGTATGTTGCAGCGTTTCTTAATGTGATTAGCAATATGATATCTCTTTTGAAAATGCGATCTCATTTTAGGTCATAGTTGCATAATTCATGATGGTGCTGTACTGTGTGGAGACGGGGTATCGATAGTATGGTTTCATCCTTGTTTGAAATAAACTTTTTTTATTCTTTTCTGTGTGGTGGCATTTCTGGAGTTTTAAGTACCCCACGCATAATTTTTTTAATTGAATTTTATTTTTAATTTCAATTTGGAACGCATTTCATTATTTATAATTTTTAATAGGATCAGGTTAGGTTTTTTCAAATATGGTCCGATCATTATGAAACTTGCTCACTTTATAGAAAATGAAGTTTGAAACACATTTCATTCGTGGTATTTTTAAAGTTTTCCTGATATTTTTCGAAAAAATCGTGGGGTAGTTAAACTGCAGAAATCCCCGAATGGTTACCTATCTACTCCCTTGACTACGGTCAATGTCGACTTTAGCGCCAATTAGCTGCTGTGGGTCTCCGAAATGTTGACTTTGTGGCATTGTGGCATGAAAAAAAAGCCTAAAGGCCCATCAAAACTATCAATCTTTCGGCCGTATCTTGTGATTTTCGGCAGTCCACGACGAACACGAACACAGATGGAAAACTAGCAGATTTCGGTGTGTTCGTGTTTTCGAAGCCGTTGCAAAACTCCGAACACAAGCGTTCGCAGAAGCAGCGAACACTCGCTTGTTTGTGGACGGTGTTCATGTTCGTGGATTTCTTGGTGTCTACGTTTTCTTTTTTACATTTTACCGATTTAATTTTGTTTTTCTCGCGAACACGGTAAATTGTGAGACTGCGTGGGTATCGTATTTACCGAAATTAACTATGCAACGTGTACAATATTTATTCAGTGATAACATGTCAGTAGGTTTAGATTTAATTGATTTTAATTTAATCGTAAAACTGCCGATGTACCGAAGGGAATATACGTAAAATTATGTAGTCTGGACATGACAGAAAAGTTCGCGTTTTGGTTCGCTTTTTCCTGGGTTTGTGATTGACAAAAAGCTGGATAGTGTAGACGGGGCGGCCTTGACTTTATTGGTTCACAATTCTCATTAAATTGAATATGTTTGAAACATAAGTGTTCGCCGTTGTGTATAGTTCATAGAACACCACATGGTTTCATGGTATGCACTTAACTTTGAACAATGGCATGCGGCTACATACGATATAACTTGACATTTTCACAGTGATGGGTTAAACTGGACTACAATACTCAACTCAAGTTTAAAGGTAAAAGTCGTTGAAAGTTTCATAGATACCAAACATTAACTGGGTATATTAAATACCGCTAATTTTGAAAAGATTGTTAAAAATTTCCAAATGACGCACCGATGGGTGGGTCATTTCGCAGCAGGAAAATCTTGACTACGACCCACCAGTGGGTCGTACCGCAAGCAGTGTGTTGAAATCATATCTCTTTTTCGATATATTCGATTACTGCATGCGCTGCAGTAGCACGTCTAGCTCTGCACTGCTATCTGCTTCGGTATAGCGTTTTTTTTTGTCTTTTTCTTACTTCGATTCAACTAAAAATTTAGGAATTACGAAGGATTCTTTATTAGTTTCAGCCATCTCTTGAAATATAAAATATCCAAGAGATGATGGTTTGATTTTTTTTTATTTAACGATCCCTTGACAAGGTTAATCTATTAGCACGCCACGTATGGTTTGTCTATTAGTACGCCTCGTATGGTCTATGTATTTGTACACCTCGGATAGTTTGTCTATTAGTACTCCTCGTATGGAACGCTTGTCTTAGGACGTCTTACATTAGGAAATTTTTAAAAGCCGATAAGTGGGCATGTACCTCATGTGGCAACGTTTTTGGAAATGAACGTTTGTTTCTTCGTTTTTTTCTGCTGTGCAGTGCTCACTGCACGCCAGTGAGTGGAACCCAGAATTGTGTAGCTCTGTTGCAGTGATTCCCAATTCCCTACCCGATGCTCTAGCCCTGGCGGCAACTCTGAACTCACGCTGTACGATGGTTCGCTTGTTTGCCTGCCCGACATGTGAACGAAACATCAACAGTTAAACTAATTAACCAATTTCTTTACCACAAGTGATACAGCAATAGATTTTATCTCAAGTCTATAAAAGAACTTCACAAATTATTCTCGGTACCCTTCACCAACAGGTTCCGCGCGGTAAGGATTATCTGTCTTATACTATGGGGACTGGCGCCCTCAGGGAGATACTGTTAGGTCCCGCCTCGGCTTTAGATAGGACTTCGGGACTCCCCGTTTTTTGTGCCATTTAGGTTCTTTGTTTCCATGCCTTTAGCCGCCGATAGTTCTCAGTTCTTGCCGAAATTACCACTTTGACTGCGGCAACTAAATATCAAGTCAAACACCAAACTCAAACTTAAAGTCAATTACAGTAAACTATTTTGAAAATACCAAACACGAACTGGATCGTGCCTTCATTTAGCTTTGATTAAGTATTTATGAAAATTGAGTTTGCGACTACTGGTCGGTCAGCAGCATTGTGAAAATGACCTCCGTGTACCACCGGTGGCCCACGTCGCAGTCAAAGTGTTAAGGGCTCAATTCGTTGCTGTACGAAGCCCATCAGCGGGATGGAGACAAGAAAGAAGAAAGAAAAAAAAACGTTTATTTCCGAAAAAATTTAAACGAGAAATGTTTACATTGTTTTTTAAATAAATTAACATTAATCCTTAGTCGTTATTTACACATGGGTATCGTATTACACATGTCGAAGTATAAATGATCGAGAGAAACAGCACAAAAAATGCGTTCCCTTTTATGCGTTAATCTAATTTTGACGATGCATTTAAATACAAGTAACTAAGGAAACATAATTTTAGTGACGCCTATTGTATCGACGGGAATTAGCACTCCTATGGGGGAAATGTGAGGTCCCGAGCTGCGAGTTGGGTAGGACTTCTTATTATTGTAATAAAATGTTTTTTTGACCATCTTTTCTCGGTTCACTGCTGTCCTGTTTTTCAGCCCCTAATACTTTCTTCTTCAACTTTCATTTTGTTTCACGATCTTCTTCCTCAACTCACTGTTTCTAGGTATTTTGTGCATAGATTCCGCGTTCCCTCAAGTTCACACTAAATGGTGCCTCCCTCCTTCCTCTCTTTGGAACACCTTTGTTCCAGTTTGGGTGGTTTGACACATTCATAGCCGTGTGACCCACCGGTGGGTCGTGATCAAATTTTTCCAGCTGAAAAACTACCCATCGATGGGTCGTCTGAACAATTTCTAACAATCGTTTCAAATTAATTGTATTAATTTTACCCAGTCAATGTCAGCCATTTATAAATTTTTTACCACTTTTGACCTTAAATTTGAGTTGGATATTGAACTTCAGTTTACCCCCCCTCAGGGGGATACAACTATTGTAATCTATGGGAATTAGCGCTCCCAGGGGGATTATGTGAGGTCCCGAGATAATGGTTAAGTAGGCCTTACTTTTGTTTGAATAGGTTTTGCTTGTTTTGTTACGGACCATCTTTTTTCGGTTCACTATCCTGCTTTTCAGCACCTACTACTTTCTTCTTAAACTTTTATCTTGTTTTACGAACTTCTTTCTGAGCTTATTGTTTGTATGCACCTTGTGCGTAGATTCCGCGTTCCCTCAACTCCATACTAAATGATTCCTTCATCCTTCCTCTCTTTGAACATCTTTGTTGTGGTAAAGGGAAGCTAAAATTTTCTTATCAATCAATATTGACGTGAAGGAGGTTATGGAAAGCAAGTCCACAAGTTAGCGTTTATTTGAAATGAAATATAGAATATGTAAATAAGTGCAAGGCAGGAATGGTAGAGAGTAGACAGTGGGCGACACCCAAAACAAATGTCCGTTACATTCATTCCACTGACAGTAACCAATAACAAAATATGAAAGTAGTGCCCCCGTCAACACTTTGCCCACAATGTGCCATATATGGCACACTCGCAATAAACGCATAACACTATTTATTTCTGGTTGAATTTGTGCCCTAATGTGATTTTTTTGAGCGTTCTTGTGGTTGTGATATTAGGGTGTGAGTAAAAAATTTGGGCAGTTAAGGGTTAATTAACATTTTGACCTCAACGTGCGCCACCGGTGGCCACGAAGGGGATTTTCATAACGCTGCTGACCGACCAATGGTCACCATCAATTTTCATATATACTTAATTAGAGCTAAATGAAGGCACGATCAAGGTAATGGTTGACATTTTCAAAATTGCCTAAAACATAATGATACAGTTAAGATTAAACTTGACTTGAATATTTAACTTTAGTTTGAAGAATGAAGAATTACGGTCAAAGTGTTAGTGAAGTCCAATTTCACGCGTCACTACCTTTTCCACACACCACGACCTCCCCTTCCCCCCTCCCCGCCTTTTTTCTGCTAATAAAAACACTCCTAACCCTAAAAAATAAGAGCCACAATTAACGTATAATTTAGGAAATGCCTTATTTCTTTACAATAACGATAGTGAAAATTATTGTCTGAAGATAAATTATTGTATGAAGATAAAGATAAATATCACATAGTGCCGGCCGTGCAAGAGCAGCGGCTTCACTCAGCACAGGAAAACCTGAACACTTTGACTGCGACGTGGGCCACCGGTGGTACACGGAGGTAATTTTCACAATGCTACTGACCGACCAGTAGTCTCAAACTCAATTTCCATAAATACTTAATCAAAGCTAAATGAAGGCACAATCCAGTTCATGTTTGGTATTTTCCAAATGGTTTACAGTAATTGACTTCAAATTAGAGTTTGGTGTTGAACTTAATGTTTGCCTGTCGCAGTCAAAGTGTAAAGAACCTTTCAACACAACCATCCCCAGATAACTCATTGACCCGGTGGGTCGTGCCTCAAGTTTTACCTGCTGCAAAACGACCCATCGGTGGGTCGTTCGAAAAAGTTATAATAATCTGTTGAAATTAGCTGTATTTAATGGACCCAGTTACAGTTTGGTATTTGCAAATTTTGCAGCAACTTGTGAATTTAAATTTGAGTTGCATACTGAACCTAGCTTAACCCACCGCAGTCTATGTGTTGAAATGAAATTAAAATCTATAAAGTAACTTGCCAAACAGAGAAGGACACGCGATAGCATTTACTGTACACAATCACTGGGATTCGAGCTAAGGGAACATCGAAGAACACACTCAAGTTAAGAACAGGATACGAGTGTTCTGGGATATTCATTATCATTATCCATTGGGGTATCATTATTCCCCACTGTCCACTGCAGCGTGAGGTTTTTCCATTATTTATGGATGATCATGAATATTGATCATTATCGTTTTCATGAATAATGCTCACTATCATTATCATGAATAATGCTCACTATCATTATCATGAATAATGCTCATTATCATGATCATGAATAATGTTCATTATCATTATCATGAATAATGCTCACTAGTGGTCCGCTGAACATCAAAGCCAAAATAATCAAGTTAGAAAATTTTCCATTGATAACAACGATCTTAGACGGGTATAGAATGAGGGTTGCTCTCGGTGTTGTGAGGTCAACTCGAATAGACCTTTCTTATAAAACTAGCACGGGGCAAAACCCACACCAGCATGCACGGCAAGACCCACACCGGCACGCTGGGCAAGCCAGCTGATGAGACGGAGCTTGTAATGCCACACACTCCTAGGCATAGTAAGCCAGCTGCCGGTACGCCACACAGTACTAAGCGTAGTAAGCCACCTTCCGGTACACCACACACTACTATGCGTAGTAAGCCAGCTGCCGGTACGCCACACACTACTGTGCGTAGTAAGCCAGCTGCCGGTACGCCACACACTACTAGGCGTAATAAGCCACCTTCCGGTACACCACACACTACTATGCGTAGTAAGCCAGCTGCCGGCACAGAGGCTGCACCAAATCACGGAAGTGCTGCAGGCGGTCATAACACTCCTCGTTGGATGGGTGCGTGTCGAGCCACTCGAGGGTGTCCACACATGCCTCCAACGCGCCCTCCCTTTCCCGCTCGTCTATGCTGTCTTCACTACTCACACACCCCAGCAACAACTTTGACCTGAAGCACAAGTCCCGCAAGCGGGTCTTTGCTTGAGACTTGTCAAGTCGATGCAGTTCTTGCCTCCTCACTTGCTCGTCTAAGAACAGTCTTCTATCATCCTCGGATTCGCTCTCTTCTTCTTCTTCCTCATCCTCGGAGTCGGCCACAAGTTCCTCAATGGTGTAACGGGCGTGCGTCTCAGCCATGGAACTGATCTCGTCTACCGACAAACGACCTTTTCTTGCAGATATCTGAACGGTTTTGCCGTGGCCCGTTCTCGTGTCTGCCGCAAGCACGCTCAAGATGCCATCCTCATCTACGGAAAATGTGACGGCCAGCTTGGGGGTCCCTTTCCTGGCAAGTGCGATGTCCTCCAACACAAACGATCCCAGCAGCAAGTTGTCTCTGATCATCGGGTACTCTCCTTCGTAAACTTTGAACCTGCACCGCGTCTGGAAGTCTGCCACGGTCGTCCACGACGGTTGGACCACCCTGGCGGGTATGGCGGTGTTCTTGTCTATGACCACCACCATTTGCTGGTCAGAGTTGGCAAGGCCCAGAGACAACGGGAGTACATCGCTCACCTTCACGTCATCTATGCTGTTGTCGCCGGACACAACAGCCGCCAACACGGCAGCGCCACTCGCCACAGCCTCGTCAGGGTTGATGTTCTGACGAATTTTGGACGCGCCGAACATTTCAGCAAGCATGGACTTTATTTTGGGGATCCTCGTGGACCCTCCAACTAAAACGACGTCATCAATGTCCGCTACCCTGGTGCCACTTTCTGTGAGCAGCTGACGCACGATGAGCACGGTTCTTTCAAAGAGTTGCTCGCACAAGTTCTCAAACTTTGCTCGAGAAATGGAACAGGAGTAATCTTGGCTACCAATGAGACCTGAAACGTCGATGTTAGCTTTGAGGTGGGCGGAAATGGTTCGCTTCACGGCCTCGCACTCCTTCTTGAGCCTGATCACGGCACGTTTGTCGTTGCTCAAATCTACGCCCCATCTTTGCCTGATGTCCTGCAAGCAGTAGTCCATGAGGAGTGCATCGAAGTTGGTCCCTCCAAGGTTGGTGTCTCCTGAAACAGCCTTGACGACGTACTTGGTGGGCAACTTACCAATTTTGACTACCTTGAGGAGGGACACGTCAAAAGTGCCGCCTCCCAAGTCGTAGACCAGGACCGTGCGTTCCCCCGCGACGTTGTTGTGCAGTGAGTACGCCATGGCCGCGGCTGTGGGCTCATTGATGATCCTGAGCACAGAAATACCAGCTATACGCGCCGCGTCTTTGGTGGCATGCCTCTGGGAGTCGCTGAAATAGGCCGGCACAGTGATGACGGCCTCGGTGATCTCACAGCCCAAGTACTTCTCAGCGACGCACTTCAGTCTGTCCAACACCAACGCGGCCACCTGCTCCGGCCACAGCTCCACCTCCTCCTGCTTATACTCCACGCATATAAGAGGGCAGTCCTGGTCGTTGCCCCGCACTGTGTACGGCAGCAGTGCGCGGTCTTTGACCACATCTCTATCACTAAACTTCCTGCCAATGAGCCTCTTAGTCTCGTAGATGGTGTTGCTGGCGTTTCCTGCAGCCTGCGCAAGAGCCGCTTCACCCACGTACAGCCCTTCTTCTGCGAACGCCACGCAGGAGGGGGTGAGGCGTGACCCCGTCAGTGAGTCCGCAATAATTTCTGTGTGCCCCCTGCGCCACACCCCCACGCAGGAGTAGGTCGTGCCCAGGTCTATGCCCACCGTTACGCTCGTCGACATTTTCTGAAAGAAAGCGGTTTATTTTCAATAAAGATGATGGATGCAAAACGCACCACATCATTGATCCTCTGATCACGCACCACATCATTGGTCAGACGCACCACATCATTAGTAGGCTTCACTTGGCAGTTTTGCCTCATTGGAGGGACACTGTTTACTTGCTTACAACTTCTACAGGAATGAGTGCCTTTAGGGTGGCAATAAAAATGTCAGAGAAATGATGCTACATTGGAGGTAGTAAAACTTGGGCTGGTAGTGGGGTATGTGCGCCCTCAAATTCACCTCAGTATGACTGTAAAATTACTGACCACCACAAAACCACCTTTGAAAAGCACTTCTTTTTGACTGATGACTACCAATAAATTTACACTAATGAAATTGGCAACAGTCACAAAACAATACATAATAAACAAATGAAAATTAAATCTTAATAAGTGTTGGTGAGCCAAAACGTTTTCCAAGACTGATGCAGACATTGAACACTACATTACTGTCACAAATAAAATATTAATTGGTCCTCGACAAATCTTGGTTGAGACTAATGATGGCATTTGAAGACATTATTTCTACAGTAGAACAAAACAGGATATTGTAACAGGAAAGAAATGATGGAAACGCTTACAAAAGTGATGCTGTTAACAGGTTCTTAGGAGTGTGTTACTGATGAGCCAACAGCACTGGGGTGATGCTAGAAGAAGGACAGCAGCAAGCCAAACACTCACACCTGTAATAGAAATTGAGAGCTTCAAAAAGACCTTTGAAAAAAACAAATTTTGCATGAAAAATTCCCTCTGAGGAAGACAACTATTGTAGCTATGGGAATTAGCACTCCCAGAGGAAAATGTGAGGGTCTGAGCTAAGAATTAGGTAGGTCTTTTGTTTTTGTTGAAATTAATTTTTTTTTGTTTTGTTAAGGACCACCTTTATTCAGTCACTACTGTCCTGTTTTTCAGCACCTCTGACTTTCTTCTTCAACTTTTATCTTATTTAATGAACTTCTTTCTCAACTTACTGTTTCTATGCCCCTTCTGCCTAGATTCCTCATTCTCTTATCTCCATACTAAATGGTGCCTTCCTCCATTCTCTCTTACATATGCTCTTTTTTTGTAGCAATTAGGGAGGCTTAAACTAACCTATAATCTAATCTTTTACATGGAAAATTAACACATAGATTTTGCTCATGTACCTCCACGTCAGCATGGCTGCTTCTGCAGTTAATTCGAAATTGTTTGAGGAAAGTTTCACAAGTACAGGATTTGTATCAGGGGCATTGAGATTTTTTTGTGTTTCTGTATCCTGGTACTTGAGCCATAACTGAACCTTGACTTGCTGGAATGAACAACTTTCAAGATCCTTTTCTTTCTTGCTCACTTCTCAGCTGCTAATGTCTGTGATTGACAACAAAATTTGCTACATTAACACGTTAACTTCCGTGTGCACCACCGGTGGTACACAGAGGAAGTTTTCATAATGCTGCAGACCAACCTGTGGTCACAAATAAAATTTTTATAGATACTTAATCAACGCTAAATGAAAGGCCCAATTCACTTGAAGTTTACTATTTTCAAAATTGCTTACTACAATTGACTTTATATTTGAGTTGAATAAATACTGAACTTTAGTTTAACCCGTGCAGTTAATGTGTCAAAAAATGTTACTAGTGCAATGACACATTGAGATACTTTATAATGCCTGCTGATTATACTTAACAAATTCATACAGCAACAGCTTCTTGTTTGATTACTTTTTACTGCAATGATCAGTGGCTGGACGGCATCTTGTTTGTGGGTCTACAACCCTAATTGTTGAGTTATGAACAACAGAGGATTTGAACCATAATAAAACGTGTAATTTTCTTCAATATGCATTCACATGCAATGTGAATTGTTCTATAAATTGAATGTTCTATTGAAAGCCCTTTTATTCATAAAGGAAATTCTTCTAAAGAAACACTTTGACTGCAACAGGTAAAACCAGAGTTTAATGATCAACTCAAATGTAAAGCCAATTGTAATGAGGAATGTTGAAAATAGCAAACATTAACTGGATTGTGGCTCTATTTAGCTTCAACACGTTGACTATGTAATGGCACAAATGTGTTTAACTAGGTAAATTGCTCATTTACAAACTGATGTAAGTGAATATTTCAAAACATTTCCTGACCTCTTTTTGAAGGAATTTTATTTTACAAGGAAAATACTAATATGCTGCACTTACATTTTTCAAAGGTTGGAAGCTTATTTGAGCTACTATGTCAATTTTCTTAGTGTTTTTTTACAACCTAACCAAATCAACTTTACGACCCATGCAATTGTAGTCAACATGTTAATTGAGTATTTATGAAAATTGAGTTTGTGACTACTAGCCTATCAGCAGCATTGTGAAAATCCCCTCCATGTACCTCCACTGGTTCATGTCACAGTCAAAGTGTTAAAAATTATGCTAAATACATGATCCAGTGAAGATCAAGAATTTCAAGAAGCAATGGTAACAAATATAAAAACTGCGCTCTTATTGTCATACAAGCAGGTGGCAAATTGCCCCTAGTGTACCCTTGCATGCATTTTGTTCTTCTGCAATAGGTTATTGGCATAAAAATTAATGAAGAAATGCTATATTTATGAGACAAAATACATATTGGCCATTTTAAGTTTTCTTATTGATTACCATTGGCATTGCATTTGATAACTTGGGAGACATCAGACCACAGTTGTTTCACATCAGAGCTGCAGAGATGCGTATCAACATAGCTCTCCTACTACAGCATGGCTCATTTCCTTGCATCACTAGTTGCTCCATCTATCATGCTTCCACTTGCTCTATTCTCTGTTCCAGTTTTTTGTCCCTCACTTCATCCTATATATACTACGCTGGCTTCATGAAACTTTCTACAAATAGATCCAAAACTGAATCACATTACCGTTCAAGTACCATGATACCCTTTAGCATCAAAGGTTTGCTTCAAATTTGTGTAACAATAATGTAATTAAGGTTTCTCATGCATTATTATACTCAAAAATACACTGTAAATCTGTAAATTCATTTTGATAATGCCACTCATATTGTCTAACTACCACTTATTTCCCCTTTAACCCATTGTGCATCAACTTTTTTATGTCTGAACATCCAATAAAACTACATGGCTAGTCAGCTGCTTATACTTTGGTCCATGAATTGAGTTTGTTCACAAATGCCTTAGTCATGCATGGGCACTTATTATTGCAGCACTGATAGTGGTACTAAAAACAAATCCAATTAAATGAGCCATTCTCAACCTTTCCTTCATCATTGACCCCCTGTGCTTTATGTATTTATCCACTTTCCTCCTCACTCCCAAACAAAATGCACCCACACACTTTCTTTGCATTTTCTCTCATTTTAAAAATTCATTTACAATTGAATTATTTTTAGAATTATCAGTGACCTACTTCAATAATTTACCTCCAATTACATAACTTTTTACCCCTAAGAAATAAAATTCACCCTGATTGAGAACCTCTGCATTATTTGAATGAATTTGCTTCCCTTTGCAGGCCAGGAGAGCTAAGCAACACAGAGCTGAAAAAGTAAGGCATTCTTCCAGCTAGCCTCTCCCTCCAGCACGTGTTGTGGCTCCATAAGAAAGGTATTCAAAGGTTTTGAGTTGTGCACTTGAACAGCTGCACTGTTTCAAGTCACTGCATTTATTATTTGCACATTTTTCTATAAGCTAATGTACTTATTCTGATCTCTTTATGATTTGTTTATTCTTCTAGTATACTTTTTAATGTGGTCTGGACAGGACTGTAAAATCAGGATTACCAAATTGCTACTACATTTAAACTTACTGCTATCAGGGTTACTAATTTGCACCTCCACTTGAGCAAGCTTCTATCTCTTGAGATTGCCTAATTGAACATTGCTGTCTGATGCAATGCACTCAGGCCTGAGTGCATATCTATTGCTTACCTCTGAATAGATCATAATTTCTTGCAAGGTACAGAGCTAAATACTCAAAACCAACTGTTGATAAATAATTTCCTTCCCATCATCCTCAGATAAATGATAAATGTGTAGAGTTATTCTCTTTATTCTATAAAGAATTTAAAATAATTGCAAATTTTGACACTGAAACATGTTACATTTATCAAAATGGACATGTTTTCTACAAGAAAATGCATTCCAAGAAAACTCGAACTTAACATCTCTCCAAGAATGTACAACATTACACAAATTGACATCAAAATTTTTGCTGCATCAAAATCCACTACATTAAAATTGTAATTAGAGCAAAATTTCATTGAGATTACTTTATAACACCTGGTAATATTTGACAAATTCATCCAGCAACAATTTCTTGTTTGATCACCGTAGAATTTCTTCTCGTATTGGTGCGCTGTTACCAATTTGCTGAAGTAAAAGATTATTTCTAAAACTTTCCCAACATTTACGTATACAATTTCTCTTACGTATGTAAGAGAAGTGTTGTACTTCCAAGAGCCAGCCGTGAGTTTCTGAGCACCTAACATATACCTTCGTTTGCAGCAGTTCACTCAAATCTTACTCAGTGCGCTACCACAAGCAGTAATGTTAAAATTTGCTTACCAAAGCGCTCAATAAAGAAGATCTTTAAATTATCGATTGCTTTCTCACACAACAGAACCGAATCTGCTAAGCTCTTACAGTGAGTGCTACAATCTCTCTGCCTGATAAGCTAAGCATGACGTTGTCGTCGTCCGTCGCAGTCGAGTTACGATCTATGCACGAACGCGTTTGTTACGAGTTCAGAGTCGTTCTACCGAACACTCAGCGCCGTTTCCTAGGCTCTCAAAAATTATTCCTTGTATTACACATTGTGTGTGTATCGTACGAGGATCGTTGCTTTAAGATATTTTAAAAACCTATGATGAGCTTTTTGTGTCATTTTTATTGGAATTAAACCATTTTTCTTTTTCTTGACGAATGATCGCCATGAAACCACTATGCCATGTCAATGTTTTCAGTTTTAATGCTCATTTATCATGATAGAAAAACCTAGGAAAGTAAATCAATTAATAAAAATTAAATCAAAAACAATGATCACTAGCACAACTGTGAGTCAAAATTACTTTTCCCATTATTTGCCGTTTGTTGTCCCTTATAATGAAACAAAACCAGATCTCTGCGACATGTTTGTTTTCAATTGTAAATGAGACGTATTATGCATTTCAGTAAATGGATTTATTACACAGACTTGCTGCTTTAGGAAGAGATTTATTACTATCCTTGTCATCGCCGTACGTTTTTGTCTCCCAAAATGAAAATGGGTTTTATGAACTGTGGATTTAGAAATATATCTATCATCTTATACGTTTTTCACTCATAGTATTGTGAATAAAATTTATTTTTACGGGAATGTTTATTTGATTTAGACATGCGTGTGGTATAATTTTATCCAAAAATTATGTTTGAAAACCCTTTCTTAATACTTCAAACCATTATCACACCATTCTTTTATGTAAATGCACTACCAAAATCCGACTACCCCAACGAAGGGAACGCATTTTTTTACGTGCTTTCCTCCGAATCATGTTTCGACAACTAACATGGGTATTACGATAACCATGTATGAATAGCAATTATTAAAGATCTCTAAGATCAGGTATTTGAATGCGATTTTCGCTTTTATTTCAATTTGAGTACGCACAACGAATACATTTTTCAACTAAGCGTTGAAATGATTGTGTTCTCTTAGTTACTCATATTTAAATCCACAGTCAAAATCAGACTACGCAACGAAGGGACCTCATTTTTGCTGTGCTTTTCTGTCAATCATTTTTTGTTTCAGCATTTTACACGGGAATTACGATACCAGTGTATTATTATCAATTAAGGATGTTAACGTTAAGGTATTTCAAAAACCAATGTTTCTACCTTTCATGTTTGAACTTTATTGGAAATAAACTGTTTCTTTCTTTTTTCTTACAACGGTATTTTAGTAAGTTTTTTTAATTGTGATTTGGGCCTTTTCTTTTTCTCAACAAATTGCAAACATATTATAATAGTGCTCGCTTTGATTTTCCACGACCACCTTGTGCGACAGCTCATTTTGTTTTTGACTCGGCAAAAATATTGGCGCCATCAATGTTTTGATGGAAAATCAGGATTTTTTCATGTGGTAGAGCAATTTCCTCCAGCTAGTTCCTAGGTACGCATTTGATATGTATGTGTACACAAAAATCGGTTTCAAAATTCGGAAACGATGATTTTTAAGTTTCAAATGGTATATCATTCACTTCCAACCACCATATTTTCAACAATTTCAACGACAACCGCGGAAGCCTTACCTCCCGTGTGGCCCCCAGCTCAACATTTCGAGTAGGGGTAAGGAAAAGCCTTCCTCCCCACCCTGACTGCGTTTCTGCATCCTCATAATCATTTTATTGTCAGTAGTATTTGCTTTATTTGCAAGCTTTCAGTCTTCGTGTATGGGCAGAAAATAAATCCATGAGCATAGATTTTAATTTCGTTATAATTAAATCTTCAAATCTTGGCACAGCTCTTGTCTGCTTCTTACTTTCTGTCTATCAATTTAGGACCTTTATGTTAGGAAATATTCAAAACCGGAATTTGTTATATGATATTTTATGTATTAACTTTCTCAGGACACAAACATTTTTTCTTTTCTTCCTTTCTTCAAAGCGCTTCTGTTATCTACGTCTTAATGTTTTTCTTTCCGTTGGTTAGGAGAGTGTTTTTCCTCATAGTGATTCTTTCTTTCTTTTCTTTTATCTAATTTGATGTCCTTTATATTAAAAAAAAAGATCAATGCTTTGAACTTTTGAATCAATTTTTTTTAAATGTACTGTTTTTATTCATTACGTATGGCGTATTACCTCTATTGCCGCCGTTACTTATTTGCATGAATTTGTTTGTCGTCATGAGGAAATTTTGAAACGAATTAATTTTTTGTTCAATTCTGTAGCGTGGTGTTCAAACACTGAGTAGTCTCGTATGAGCTGTTCCTGCAATAAGAACCACGGTTATATTAATCAACAAGACTTGTGCAGCTATTACAATAATACTATTTTGTTAGTAATACACTACCACCAAAATATATATTAAATTTGAAGCCGTGGTTTCGTACAGGGACACTGTAGCATCACTATCACGCCCTGCACCTTGCCCTGTATATGTTCATCGCACCATTTGCGTTTCTTGATAATGTTTTAACTGTAACGTATCATTAGGTATGGCTTTGTTAGTGACAAAATGTAGCGGTAATCTACACAACTTGCCCCTGCAGGGATCACAAATGTAGTGCTGCCGTCGAGGCTTGATCACCATGGCAACAGAGCACAACAAAGATGGCGCCCAAGACGCCGCTTTGGGAGGACCGAGATGTCCGCTTCGACATCACGCAAAAGTAAGACATTAAATGCATTGGGAGGGTCGTTTCTTCAGCGGATAAAGTCAGGCTAACGTATTCCATCAGAAGTGGTGTGCCTTGAAGGGGATTGGTGCGCTCGGTGTAAGTTAAGAATTGGTCCGCGCTTGCCTCCCGTAGGCTAGAAAGGGGTTTTTTAGACCTGAGCTGAGAGTTAGGTTGGCCTTCTTTTTGTTGCAACAAAATGATTTTTGTTTTACTAAGGACCATCTTTTTTCGGTTGACTGCTGTCTTGTTTCTCGGCACCTCTTTCTTCTTCAACTTTTATCTTGTTTCATGAACTTCTTTCTTATCTTACTGTCTCTATGCGCACGGGATCCCTTACGGAAACACCCTTTGTGCATAGATTCCACGTTTCCTGAACTCCATACTAAATGGTGCCTTCATCCTTCCTCTCTTTGAACATCTTTGTTGGGGTAAAGGGAGGCTAAAAATAATTTATAATCAATCAATCAATCAGGGGTTATCAGACTCTACAGAGGCTTGCTTAATTGGTGTTTCTTCTCACTAGGAGGTAGAAAATGATAGGTACAATTCCCCATTCAACCTTGGTGTAGGAAAGGATTAGGGCTAGACCGGAAGTCCTCGTTATTGCGTCTGGATATTGTGAGGCATTGACAAACCCGATCATACTATGGGACGTTTCGACTGGATTGTAGTGAAATATTGTATAGGGGGTGTTGAGCGCAAGGCACAACGTTATTAATGAATAACTATGCGCCTATCCTCACGGGTACGATGTTTGTGAAATTTAACTTTAAATTGGTTAATGATTAATGCCATTGATCTTCAGTCTGTTCTGAAGGCGTTTCTAGACTATGCTGTGAACATCTAGCCCAAATAAGGGCTAGATTTTTATAAACTACTTCATAAATATAAGCAACGAATCTCGAATGCAATTATTCTCGGATCAGTCTAGTGTGCAACTAGGTTAAGTGAAGTAAGTTGAACTCGATTGCCCACCCTATAGAATAGCGTTGGTGGTAGGATGCCCTAGAAGTCGCTGAACTTATTCGGGCACACAGGTAGCTATACTCAAAATTGACCATTGTACTAGACTTAAGGAACCATCTGCTTCTGTACCGCGTGTGGTAAATAAATTGTTTGCAAATCTTCGTGCGTGGCACCGTGAGGGCAATCGCCAAAAACTTTCCGTGTGGGCAATCGTCACAGCGGCGCGCCGTAGTAATGGTTTGAGTGTGTGCCTGCCTTTGTGCCGTATGATATTGTGCCGGCACGTGTTGAGGGTGCCTGCTTTTGTGCCGGCCCATGTTGAGTGTGCCTGCTTTTCTGCCGGCACATGTTGAGTGTGCCTGCTTTTCTGCCGGCACATGTTGAGTGTGCCTGCTTTTGTGCCGGCACATGTTGAGGGTGCCTGCTTTTGTGCCGGCACGTGTTGAGTGTGTCTGCTTTTGTGCCGGCACATGTTGAGTGTGCTTGCTTTTGTGCCGGCCCATGTTGAGTGTGCCTGCTTTTCTGCTGGCACATGTTGAGTGTGCCTGCTTTTGTGCCGGCACATGTTGAGGGTGCCTGCTTTTCTGCCGGCACATATTGAGTGTGCCTGCTTTTCTGCCGGCACATGTTGAGGGTGCCAACTTTTGTGCCGGCACATGTTGAGGGTGCCTGCTTTTCTGCCGGCACATGTTGAGGGTGCCTGCTTTTCTGCCGGCACATGTTGAGTGTGCCTGCTTTTCTGCCGGCACATGTTGAGTGTGCCTGCTTTTCTGACGGCACATGTTGAGGGTGCCTGCTTTTCTGCCGGCACATGTTGAGTGTGCCTGCTTTTGTGCCGGCACATGTTGAGTGTGTCTGCTTTTGTGCCGGCACATGTTGAGGGTGCCTGCTTTTCTGACGGCACATGTTGAGGGTACCTGCTTTTGTACCGGCACATGTTGAGGGTGCCTGCTTTTGTGCTGGTATATATTCATGAATGCCATTTTCAAAGAATGAGGACAGCGCCCAAGTCAAGCGGAGTACCATAGGTCACACCAGAAAAGGCTGAAAAACAATATATTCCAAAAAAGTTGAGGCATGAACTGGAACACATTGGACTTTGAATGCATTTTAATTTTCTCAAAGTTCCTTAGCACATTTAACACACTGCGTATTCTGACATGAAAATAGCCTATGAAAATAGCCTATGAAAATAGCCTATGAAAATAGCCTATGAAAATAGCCTATGAAAATAGCCTATGAAAATAGCACATCGGTGACAATTGGAGGCTTGCAATTGCAGTGCGCTGGCACTGAACTTGAAAGAACCTTATTTAGATTCCTGTGTGTGTGTGTGTGCGTATACGTGTGCGTGTGTGCGCGTATACGTGTGCGTGTGTGCCACAACTAAAACACAATTCATATCCCCTGTATGAGCAGCCAGATGAAGATGCGGCCGGGGGAGAGCGTGGTGGACAGGCTGGATGCAGTGGAGGATACAAAGGGCAACTCAGGGGACAGAGGGAAGCTGGTGGTCACCACCCTGCGCGTCATATGGCACTCCGCCACCATGGCAAGAGTCTCCCTCTGTGAGTCTCATGGCCGGCCCTGCCTCCTTATGGTCTTTGTGTAGAAAGTATCCAAGAAGAAAAGGGTGTTTTATTTCAATCAATCAAGCCTGAGACACATTATCTTGTACATTGGTAGATCAAATGCCTCATAACTAACACCAGGATGCCATGACGGTTACCCTCGGTCAAGCCGGTACCCTTTTCCGACACCTGGGTAGAGTGGGGAATTGTGGCCGAGTTCTCCCTTTTCCCAACGGGGAGAAACACCGGGCAGCGCTGCCGGGATTCGAGAAGATATTCTGATTGTCTCTCTTAATAACATAATTAGCCATAATGGACACGCCCATAACATGGTTAGTCAATTAGAACACTTTGTATGGTTTGTCTTTAGGTATCCCTCGTATGGTTTGTCTTTAGGTATCCCTCGTATGGTTTGTCTATAGGTATACCTCGTATGGTTTGTCTATAGGTATACCTCGTATGGTTTGTCTATAGGTATACCTCGTATGGTTTGTCTATAGGTATACCTCGTATGGTTTGTCTATAGGTATACCTCGTATGGTTTGTCTATAGGTATCCCTCGTATGGTTTGTCTATAGGTATCCCTCGTATGGTTTGTCTATAGGTATACCTCGTATGGTTTGTCTATAGGTATACCTCGTATGGTTTGTCTATTAGTATACCTTATTTGATTTGACAATTAGCACACATCGGATAGTTTGTCTATCAATTAAGGACCTTTACATTAAAAAATTTTTAAAAACCAGTGTGTTCTAGGAGTACATTTCATGTATCAACTTTTTCGGATATAAACGGTTATTCTTTCTCTCATTCTTTCTTCTTACGGACCCGCGTTTTGCGTGCGCCACACTTACTATCTCTTGACTCTCTAACGCTCCGGAGAACTTTTCGCTCCACTTTCGAAAATAGCCTCAATATATTGTGTTTCTTATTCAATTTGTTCCTTGGTGTGTTCTTTGGAGTTCGCGTACCCTAGTGTGTTCTTTGGAGTTCGCTGCCTTAAAGTGGCAGGTCCTTCCTCATTCTAATGTCGGTCACCGCTTGATGCTAGAGTATGGCCCATTTCACACAGAGCTAGTAGAGGAGCACCTAGCAAGCCCGCATGAGCTATCTAGCAGATGGTCTGCGAGACTGGTAGGTAGGAATAGCACTGCCTTCACACTGAACTCGCACTTTTTATCCAGCATCCAGCATGCGAGGTGACAATGCTATTCCTACCTACCAGTCTCGTAGACCGTCTGCTAGATGGCGCATGCGAGCTTGCTAGGTTCTGCTGTGCTAGCTCAGTGTGAAATGGGCCTAAGTCTGATGATTGTGGATATGATAACGTTCATATGGGTTCTAAAATGCCGACGTTAAAGGGTTAACAACAATCTTCTGTTTCAGCTCTTGTTCTCCCTGGTTCTTTTGTGTCATAATGTGGGTTCGAGCTCTCCTGCACACTGCTTGTACCTAGTGAGACTTGCGGTGTGGACCTACTGGGTGCCATCACACTTTCTAACTGTAGTTGCATTCATTATCAAACCTAGATTAAGCAGCAAATTATAACTTGGAATGCTCGTCAGAGTTAAAAAAAAAATTTTTTAAGCAACAACAGGAATATGTTGCCCTCAATCATTTGTTTCGACTAGTGACATGGGTATTACGATACTCATGTGTGTGTGGCATGTAAGAATCTTTACTTTAGGATATTTTGAAAACCAATGATGTACTCTTTGTATTTTATTTATTGGCAATAAACTGCTTTTCTTTTCTTTTCTGTGGAGGTACACCAGAAGAGGCATGGGCGTGCACTTTGCTCGATTCAGAAAGTCCCGAGCTAAACGTTAGGTAGGCCTTTATTTTGTTGAAATAGAAAATTTTTTTGTTTTGTTTTGTTACGGACCATCTTTTTTCGGTTCCCTGTTGTCGTGTTTTTCAGCACCTACTACTCGCTTCTTCAACTTTTACCTTGTTTCTTTCTTAGCTTACTGTTTTTATGCACCTAATGTGTTGATTTCGCGTTCCCTTAACTCCATACTAAACGGTGCCTTCATCCTTCCTCTCTTTGAACATCTCTGTTGTGGTAAAGGGAGGCTAAAGCTTTCTTATAATCCATCTATTGTTTGATTCAAAGCCTCACAAGCTCCAAAGTTAGAAAGAAAGAAAGAAAAATCGATAATTTTCAAAAAGTTGTAACCTAAAATGTATTAACTCGTTGACTCCGATTGTGCGGTTGCTCACGGTCATTTTGGTTAGGCTAGAAGAAGTCGTTTTGGAAAACCGGCTTTTCTGCTCTAATACATTTT
Source organism: Platorchestia sp. MABIK (assembly GCA_014220935.1). NCBI lineage: Eukaryota > Metazoa > Arthropoda > Malacostraca > Amphipoda > Talitridae > Platorchestia > Platorchestia sp. MABIK. Next base: position 52,336 of record JACJUY010001571.1, read on the forward strand.
TGACCTTTTATGAAAAGTGTAAAGAATACACTTAAACTTTAATGTGTTACCTTTTACTCTATAATTCATTTCGGAGAAGGTAGCAAAATAGCTGAAATGTTATTTGCATATTCCGGTACGTAAATGAGCAATTTACCTAGTGGTACACATATGTACCACTTCGGAGTCAACGTGTTGAAACACATCGGTTTTTAAAAATTGCCCAATATAAAGGCCCTTAATTGATAGAAAAACCATACGAGGTGTGCTAATGGACAAACCATACGAGGTGTTCTCTTTAGAATTAATCAATTGTTCTACTTTGAATTAATAACATTTATCATATATTTCCGGGTAGGTATTTTTTCCCGAGCTCCTCGGCTGTAATGCATGCTTGATTGGTGCCTGTCCTCGTCAGCTTACCTTGGTGAACAATAATTAGCCCTCCTTAACACGTTTAGTGCGACGGGTTTAACTGAAGTTCATTATCCAACTGAAATTAGAGTTTGTCTTGGAGACCAATTTAGAAAATAACGAACATTAAATTGATCGCTTCTTCATTTAGTTTTCAATAGTATTTATCGATATTGAGTTAGTGACTGCTGGTCTGTCAACAGCATTGTCAAAATCTCCTCAGTGACCACCGGTGGGTCACATCGCACTCAAAGTGTTAGGTGGAACTACACTGCAGAGTCTGCTGTGGGTCCTTACGTGCGCGATGCAGTTGGTCTTATGTTCAGTTTGAAAGCCTCGTGTAAGACCAGTGTGCTATAGTGATCACCGTGGCTGAGTGGTTGCGAGCGCGCCTACCAAAAGAAGGTGTCGGCAGTTCGAATCCCGACGCCGCGCAGTGATTTTTACCCGTTGGGGAAAGAAAGAACTCAGCCACAATACCCCACTCTACCCAGGTGTCGGAAATGGGTACCGGCATGACCGGGGGTAACCGTCATGGCGTCCTGGTGTTAGTTATGAGGCATTTGATACACCAATGTAGAAGGTGATGCGTACCAGGCTTGATTAGCTGGAATAAAAGCATCCTTTTACCTCTTTACTTCTCCCTCCTTCTGAAATAATTCCTGCATAGATGCTTCTGAGCTTGTGAATAAAAAGAAAGTCGAAAATCGCAACTCGTAAAGTCATCTTCATTGAAAAAATCATCTCGGCTTTTTCTTTACCTTTTATTTTTTTACCGTTGTTTGTGTTTTTTTAAAGCTCGAACTTATAAATATTTCATTAGTGATTTAATTCGTCCTCTTTTGGTTTTGTTTTACAGCGATTTTGCTGAAGATAGACAGTTTGTCCGAAACGTTCAGTTTCATTTGATCATTTTCAATAAAGATGACTTTACGCGTGGCGATTTTCGCCTTGCTTTTTATTCTCCCTCCTTGTGCGACGTGCTGACTCGTGTAAAGCAGGACTCATTTTGTAGATGTGGTGTGACCTAATTCATACTTACACTGCCTACGTCATCCTTGCTCTGCCTTGTTTGCCAATTGTTCCCTAAATTTACTGCTGGATCTTCCCATCACGACCTCCGTGTACCACCGGTGACTCACATGGCGGTTGACGTGTTTAGACGTCAGTATGACTCCTTCGTCACTGCCATCTGCTATTTTAATTGTGAACTGGATTGTGCCTTCATTTAGCTTTGATTAAGTATTTATTAAAATTGAGTTTGCGACTACTGGTCGGTCAGCAGCATTATGAAAATTACCTCCGTGTACCACCGATGGCGCACGTCGTAGTCCAAGTGTTAAAAACCAATGATATGCTTTTTGGATCATTTTATTGGAAAGAAACTGTTTTTTCAACTTTCTTTTCACATGTGCAGCTGTTGGCTACAACTGCGTCATCAACATGACTACCAAAACTGTCAACTCGGTGAGTGGCAGAGTGGCTGTTGCTAGCCTCGGTGAGTGGCAGAGTGGCTGTTGCCAGCCCTGGTGAGTGGCAGAGTGGCTGTTGCCAGCCTCGGTGAGTGGCAGAGTGGCTGTTGCCAGCCCTGGTGAGTGGCAGAGTGGCTGTTGCCAGCCCTGGTGAGTGGCAGAGTGGCT